>PVJD01006729.1:0-94062 GCA_004026545.1 Mormoops blainvillei | reverse complement strand
GAAAGAAAGAAAGAAAGAAAGAAAGAAAGAAAGAAAGAAAGAAAGAAAGAAAGAAAGAGCTACTGCCCTTCGCGGCAGCATGGATGGAACTGGAGAGCATTATGCTAAGTGAAGTAAGCTAGGCAGTTAAAGACAAATACTATATGGTGTCACCTATAAGTGGAACCTAATCAACAAAACAAACAAGCAAGCAAAATATAATCAGTGACATTGAAATAAAGAAGAAACTGACAGTAACCAGAGTGTGGGGAAACGGGGAGAAGGGGGTGGGAGGGAGAAGGGGAAGGGTTATCAAGGAGCATGTATAAAAGACCCATGGACAAAGCCAAAGCGGGTAAGGATTGAGGGTGGGGCAGGGAAGTGTGGTGACAGGAAAATGGAGACCACTGTGCTTGAACAACAATAAAAAATTAATTAATTACTTAATTAATGTAAAGAACGGAATATAAGGAAGTGGAAATAAAGTGATTTTAAATGTGGGTGACAGACTGGGAGGCATAGAAGTCGGTCTCAAACTAGGCCTGATGATACAGTGTGCGCCACAGCAATTTTCTTAGTTGCTCACCCTAACTTCAACAAAAACAATTGTACAATTCAAGTTTTCAGAAATTTCAAATTAAAATTAGGAATGCAACAGTATTTTAATATCCAGAGTATATCCCCATAGATCAGATTTGTCTTCCAACAAGAATGAAATGAAGAGAGAATGCAGGAAACTTAAGAAAGAGTTGGTAGAAGGTAAGGGGCTGGGTGTCAGGAAACCTGGTTGTTTAGAGGGGTAGTACTGCCTGGTCCTCCCTGGGCCAGCCCTGGAAGGAGGTGTGTGGGCGGGCTGTAGAATTAATTGAATTTCACAAGTTCTGTTCACATTCCTGCTGACCCAAGGTGCCTTGTAAGAAGGGAAGCATTCCAGGAGGCCAAAGCAATGGCGAGGCCAAAGCAGTGTCAAGACCAGGGCTAGGCACTGCTGTGAGACTTTCTTTATCCAACTCCTGGCTCAAAAGAGCTTGCCTTTCAGTATCACAGTGAGAGCCTCCACAGGCAAGGGAGGAAGAATTGTGTGGTCTTTAAGATACAGGCTGCTTTCTGCTCCAAGACAAAGCCATCAACCTGCAGTAGCCCTTCCTCTCTCAGGGCCACAGAGGTCTCACCTGTAAAGACTGTATTCTGAATACAGGAATTTTAAGTTCCTTCCAGCTGTGACACTGTACTTATCTAAGGATTGAGGATCAACTCAAGCTTTCCTTTAGCATCAGTCCCCATTTCATTAATATGCATAATCTGCAGGGTACAAGCTTCCCGCCTCATTTATCCACTTAGTTATTAAGCAAGGGAAGACACAGCTCTGCACTAGGCAACTTATGAGCCTCTACATAGGTTACTGTGTACAATCTTCACAAAAATAACATAAGGGATAACTGAGGAGTCTTATTTTACTAATAAGGAGATAACTGCTTGAATCATTTAGAGGACTTACTAATGCCAACAAATTCATAAGAAAAAGAGCTGGAATTAAAATTTAAACTATACACTCCATAACCAGGGTCTGTTTCCTCAGAACTATTCTACCTGTACAAAAACTGAATCGCTCCCATAACCATTCTCATAATTTCATTACTAAATATATGTTTATTAATGAATGGCTGTCTAAATGAATATGTGATTTATTGGGTTATACTTATTAGAACATTTGATCAGTGAGCAGAAACATCATTGCTAATCACACTTCTTGCCAACAAATTTTGACTTCTTCAAATAATATTTCTAAGAATATTCTGCATGACCTTCATTTATTTATACATTCATGCTTTTTTTAAATGGTACCTACATGATGCTAGGCACTGTGCCAGGGATTGATCCGAAGAAGAAATACTCCCTGAATACATAGCACATGCTGTCCTGTGGGAGGACAGCCTAAATTAAATGAATATGGAGAGGTCGCAAGAGGGCTCTGTGCTCTGGGGGAAAACTGCCCTGCGAGCTGAGAGCGTGTCCTGGAAAAACAGCTCAGGTTTTCCTGCTTGTATGGTGGTTCAGCTGAGAGTTACAGGATGTGTAGGTATTAACCAGGTGAGAGGGCCAAGCGTACAATCAGTCTGGGCAGCAGACAGCATGTGTACAGGTGCTTTGGTGGGGAAGGCCCATGGACCATCCAACTGCAGGAAGAGAAAGAAAACTGCAGAGGCTGAGATTAGCCTCAGAGGAGTCTGAGGTCCACACCTCACTAGAGCCTTCTTAATACTCATACCTACAAAGGTTTCTACACTCACACTCATCAGGACCTACTCAAACACCCTTTCTCTGCGGAGCTCCCTCTTTAAAGGCTGATCCCTCCATTCATGGTCTGCAGCTCACTCCCGCCATCTTCCAGGACTTCACATTGTTTAATTTTCTCTGAGTTCAACCTACTGATGTCTCTTTTTCTTCCACAGAATTATCATTAGTATACAAACATACCCTAATATTTCTTATCTTAAAAACCCACTGCACCGATAGTCACTATTGCTTAACAGCTGCCATGATGTTTCTCTTTTTCTTCTTATAGATAAAATTCTTTTTAAAGTTGTCTGCATAAGCAACTCCTCATCTCTCTCTCTCTCTCTCTCTCTCTCTCTCTCTCTCTCTCTCACACACACACACACACACACACACACACAACTTTTTTTTTAATTGGAAAATACAGGGTGGGGCAAAAGAAGTAGGTTTATAGTTGGTCATATGGAAAATAAACTCTGTTTCACATACTCACATCTGTAAACCCACTTTCACCCACCCTTGTATATCACACAATTTCAAAAATACAACAACCAATTGATTGCACCCAGGTAAAAAATAGAACAACAGAATGCTGTCAGCACCTCAGGGCCTCCCTTCTGCTCTTCTCAATTCTTCTCTCGCTACCCTCCAAAGTTAACTATTTTTAATTTTACTTAAACACTTTCTTACTTTACTTTGTAGTTTAGCCACCTGTACTTACATCCTTAAATGCTATAGTTCAGCTTGCCAGGAATTTTAAATTTATATTAACATAACCTTATGTTTTAGATTTGTATTAACAGTTTTTGGATCTAGTTTCTTTCCATCAACATTATGTCTATGAGACCATCTTATTGCACAAAGCTATAATTTATACACTTTCATTGTTAAACTTTTACATTAAACACGTTTCTTTACCCATTCTGTTTTGATAGACTTGAATTTTTTGCATTTTAGGGCTCTTAAAAATAATGCTGCTATGAACATCCTTGAACATGTATGTATGTTGGTACATACCTACAGACATTTGTTTTGAATGTGCAGATAGATATAAAAGTGAGGGACATAGACTTTATATATCTTCAACTTGAATGGATAACGCTAAATGTTTCACAAGATACTTAACACTAACTTGTACTTCTACTAGGAGTGTATAAGAGTTTCTTCTGTTCCACATCATAGTTTTCAGTATTTTCTTTCTTTTTCTGTTAGCCATTCTGGTGAGTAAAATATTGTATTATACTGTGATTTAAATTTACATTTCCCTGCTTATCATACAGTTGAGTACTTTTTAAAATATATGTACTGACCAATTGGACAAACACTTTGGTAAAATGTTTGTTCAGGTTTCTTGCCCATATTTCTATTGGATAGTCTATTATTTTTTCTTAATGAAATAGCTATACGTTCTATATGTGAGTACATTGTTGGTTATATAGGCTGCAAATATCTTCTTTAACTCTGCAGTTTTGTTTTTTTCCTTCTTAATAGTGTCCTTTGTTAAACAAAATGCTTAACTTTAATACTTTACCATTTTAATATTTCCCTTTATACTTACAGATATTTATGTATTATTTTTCAAAGTTTTTCTATACCAAGATTGTGAGCATATTTTTAAACATTATCTTCCAGAGCTTTATTGTTTTGAAATGTATATATAGATGTATAGCCCTCCTGAAATTGATTTTGTGTTTGGTACAAGATAGGGGTCAAATTTCATATTTGTCCACTTAGATATCCAAATGACATGGTGCCATTTATTATTTATTATATTTCCTTTCTTACTGCTCTGTAATTCTTCCTTTGTTTAAATCAAGTGACTGCTTATGAATAGGTATGAACCTGAGCTGATTATTAGTTCTTCGGTGTCCTTGGATAATTATAAAATATCATACTGCATTATGTATGATATTTGAACAGAATTCTTTACAGATATCCTTCACTGGATCAAGGCAATTCCTTTCTGTTCCTAGGTTGCTGAGACGTCAATAATGAATGGATATTAAATTTTATCAACATCTTTGCATCTATAACAATTACCATGTAATTGTTCTTCCTAATTCTGTTAGTGTGGTAAATTGCATTATTTGATTTTCTAATGTTTAAACCAATCACACCATCTGGAATTAACCCAATATTGTCATGAAGATTTATATTTTTTATATATATATTATGGACTCTATTTACAAAAATGCTTTATGTGAGTTTAGCTTGTTTTACTTTTTCTAACTTCTTAAGATAATTGCTTAGGTCACTAATTTTTTAGCTCTTACTCGTTTATGATATTTACAATTTAGATTACAAATTTTTCTCTAAGATTATTTTTACTTACATCCCAAAAATTTTGATAAAAACTTTATCATTCAATTCAAATATTTTCCAATTTCATTTAATATTTATTTTGATACATGAGTATTTTAGAACTATGTTCTTTAAATTTTGGACATATAGGAATTTCCTAGTTATCTTCTTGTTATTATTGAGTTCTAGCTTAATAACGCTGTAGTTAATGAGCCTACTCTAAAATTTCAATACTTTGAAATTTGTTGAGATTTCCTTTACTGCCCAGCATGTGGTCAGAATTGGTAAATGTTTCATGTATACTTGAAAGTAATGTTTTTTCTGTGTCTGTTGTGAGCAATGGTCTATATATAACCTATTCTGTCAAATATGCTAATCATTTTGTTCAAATCTGTTATATCCTTACTGATTATTTTCCCTGTTTCTTTTGTCAGTTACTGAGAGAGGAATGTTAAAACTTCCAGATATGACTTAGATTCATTTATTTCTCTTTGTACTTCTGTCGGTCTTTGACTAAATCTCTGTTATTAAAATCACGCATATTAGAATTGACAATTAAGCTGTTAGCATTATGAAATGTCTCTCTCTAACTGAATATCTCCAGACCTAAACATTTTCTTGAACTTACACATCCAACTGTCCACTGAACAGGTCTACTTGATGACCTAATGGGCATCTCAAAGAATATTACACATGTGAAACAGAAGTCCTAATTTTCCCTCTTAAACTTCCTTTTTCTCTGTGTTTCTCCCTTTTAATAAATAGCACAGCCATTATTCCAGTTACTCAAATCATAATCTTAGAAATATTTCATGATTTCTCGCTTTTTTCCCAAATTTACTAGGTTAACCAAGCTATAATCCTTCTAATTTCCAAACCTGTGAATATGTCGCTTTACATGGAAAATGACCCATTTAAGAATTCTGAACTCTAGAAATATAAGAGAATAAATCTGTACTCTTTTAAATCACTAAGTTTGTGGTAATTTATTAGAATAGCAATAGAAATCTAACATTCCCACATTCCCAGAAATGTAAACTGACATGTAATTTTTCAGGTTCTGCAATCATAAGAAATGACTCTTTTTAAGGAACATTTTCCAATGCTCCAGTGCTCAAGTCCCTGGATGCTAACTGGGACTTTAACTTAGAAAGCCAGGTAAATATTTACATATTAACTTTAGAATTTAAACCAATAAAAAGTGGCAAATTTGATTCCACAAAAATTACACATTTGCAATAGTTAGTCATGAATTTCTAAACTGGAAGTTGAATTCAATCCCTTTTTGTTCCCATTAATGCTCTTTTTTTTCCTACTGGGTTTTATTTGCTGAACCTTTGTATATTATTCTAAATCAACTAAGACCAAATCAGTTTGAAGAGTTTCACCCCTTTCTAGAACTACTGATTTGTAATTTATATTATAGAGCAAAACTTAATAGTTAAAAAGTGTGGAAGGGGGGTGGGCAGGATAGGGCAGGGGAAATCGATGGGGAAAAAATGGGGACAACTGTAATTGAACAACAATAAAAAAATTTTAAAACAATAAAACTGTTTTTAAAATTTTTTTTAAAGTGTAGTTCATGGAAAAGAGAATTTCTACTCATTTCTTTATTTAGCCATTTATTTAATCCATAATCTACATATTTATTCATTTACCAAGCAATTATTGAGTGGTAAGGATATGACAGTTATAAAGATTGAATATGGGATTGACTAAGGAAAACAAGAGGTCTCTTCTCATAGAATTTTCATTCTAGAAGGAGAAGACAAATGATAAAAACCCAAAATAAATAATAAACTGCCAAGTAGTGACAACAGCCATTATTGTGATAATAGAGTACTGGGGGTTTGGGGCGGTCATAAGAGGCTCTACGAGGAAATAATATCTAAACTTAGACCCGAATGAAAAGAAGGATCTAGTCACAGGGCAAGAGGTTTCCAGGTAGAGGGGACAGCAAGTATTGCAGGGTGCTATGTGATCAAATGATTTAATTTGCACTGTGGAATGCAATGCACAGGGTAAGATAGACATGGTTATAAATTATAGTTTTATTGTAAAATGGATATGTCATTATATGCATGCTACTTATCTGACTCAATTTTTTATCCCTAAAATGGGATAATAAAACATATGTCAATGAATTATGGTAAAAAATAAATTAGATAAAACTTGTAGAAATGCTTAGCATATATTGGAGAGGAAATGTACTCTGTATTCTTTTCCTTTGAAAGACAAATCAAATGATGCAATTCTTTATTTCAAATGCACCCCCTAAGTTTCAAAGGGACATAGGGGAGTGGAGTCAGAGAAAAAGACCCAGGAAATCTATTTGCAGCTAAGAAGAGAGATTAAATGGTGAAGTTATGTAGCAGCCAGTGATGGCAAGGGAAACAATGTTCAGAAAAGACAGAGCATTGAGATGCAAAATGGTTACAGAGAAGAGCAGGGTGGTGCTGATCTGGTGATCAGCATCAGAGGGGAAAGGTATAATTTGTACAGCATCCAGCTCTCATTTGTCCGTTTAAGAACAATGTCCTCCATTTGATTATTTTCCCAAACCAACTAATTAAAAATGTCTTTGCCCAGTGAGAGATCATGATTGACAACACCCTCTCTTAAACCTACAGCTGTTAAACAGTGTGTTTCCTTTATTCTAACATTTGCACTTTTAATGGATGAGTTGTCATCACTCTGTGAAATTATCTAAGCAAAACCTCTGCCCTCTCTAGGTTCTTTGGGATAATAAGCACTAAGCCCTCACTAGTGAGTAGACTGAGGCCAGCCACAGCGGATATGGGGCTAATAATGGCTTAATACCAAAAGTTCACAATGTTGCATGTCAAACACCATGAGGAGGTGCAGTCACAAGGCTAGCTGCAGGAAACCTAGCAGTTATTCTTAGGAAGAATGCCCATAGCAGTTCCCTAGAGAAGGCAGAGAAACCCAGACTCCAAGGGGGCAAATGAGGATATTATTAAACATCTGTCATGTGCCAGATTATTCACAGGGGATTATCAGGAATGCAAATTTCAGCAAGAAATGCTATCTTTCCTTAAAGGTCAGACATCATCTTATGATCATTGCTCAACTATTGCAATTTATCCTCTATCCGCACCACTCACTGAAACGGACCTTCCCATTGCTAAATAGAGTATTTACAACTTAGACTCCTGCAAGGGCAAGTCTTTGACCTTCTTACCATCTTTATCTTGGGTAATATGATAACCAAATACCATTTTATTGACATTACTTTTCCTTCTATATTAGTTCCCATTCTCAGGTCTTTGTCCTTGTCTATTCCTTAGATACTCTAGTTTCCTCACACTGCGTTTGAACCACTTCTGTTCTCTCTTCGCATGTTGCTGCTGGCAATTCCAGCCATGCTCAGGGCACCAGCTACCAATCAAACACTGAACATTATTTCTGGAATAAATGTTTTCTCCAACTCAAAATTCACAGACATGTGCATGAGTTTTTGAATAGACAAATGAGCATAGATATAAAATCTCTTAACAACTCAGAGCATCAAAAGGGTGATTTTCATCACCTGGCTACCTTGCAATCCAAATACAGACATCACAAACACAGGTGATTATAACGAATCTAGAGCCACTTTATCTAAATTTCTACTGATTTCCAAACATGGTAACAATTTTACAATTTGAAACAGCACAAGTCCTGATCCCATGATAAGGAAAAGCATACTAACTCTCACATCAACTGGCACCTCCTGACCTTTTGATACCTTGTTAAGGTTGCCTAAAATCCCCATCCCATATTTTGTAAAATGTTAGCTTTCTCAGAGATTTTTTTTAAATATACAAGAGACAGGTTTTCATGATGGCCTTTGGTTTCAGCTGCTACTAGATTTAAATAACTTCTGGGTTACTTTCTGTAAATGCTGTTTCTAGCTCTACAGCATGTTGTTATGAAGAACATTCTCTTAAATTCTCCCTCTCTCTCTGTCTCTCACACACACACATGCACACACCTGCATACCTTCATTCTTAGATGTGTCTTTTACTGACGATTGTGTGTGTGTGTATCATAGACTTTGAGAAAATTGGTTGTAGATAGGAAAGCAGACATTAAGAAAAGTTTTAAGCTAGCAACATGCAAAACAATAAATATCTCTGTTCTTAATTTTTTTTCTTTTAGAGACTTCCTATTCAGATAAAATGTAGACTAGTCTCTCTTTGGGTCTTCTCACTAAAAACAATAACTCCTGGAAATAATGCAAAAGTCAATTAAGGAGAACTCTGAAAGGTGGAAAGAGAAGGTCAAACTGCCCTGGCTGGTGTGGCTCAGTGGATTGAGTGCCAGCCTGCAAACCAAAGGGTCATGGGTTTGAGCCCCAATCAGGGCCCATGCCTGGCTTGCAGGCCAGGTCCCCAGTAGGGGGTGCATGAGAGGAAACCACACATTGATGTTTCTGTCTTTCTCCTTCCTTTTCTCTCTCTCTCTAAAAATTAATAAATAAAATATTTTTTTCTAAAAAAGGAAGAAAGTCAAACTGATTAAGGAACCCAGAACTAAAGGAAGATCATAAAGGCAGGGCATCTTAGGTCCCTTCATCCCACCCAATAATGGAAAGCAATTTAGATCCAGCCTCTTCAGTCCCCCAATCTACCAACAGAAAGCAGCATAGGTAAAATCATTCCTCTGACGGATTGCGTGAGAGTGAGGTGAGTGTGAAAGCCATGCAAGCAGCCTGGCCTGCGAAGCACGCTTCATTCCTGTGGATTCCTTTGGCCTATCCAGAGGCGCCAAGCAGTCTTGCCTGCAGAAACCCTTCCAGCTCCCCAGAAAGCACCAGCAGGGATTAATGAAAGTCCCACCAAACATGAGAAACCAAGCAGACCAAAATAGCACTGCAAAGGTACTGAAAAATTAAATTATGTTTGAAACCAAAGCCCACCAAAGTAGTCCAAAACCTGGATGCTATTCTAAACAAGAAGACTGCCTGCTGAAATGAGGTTTACATAGGATCCATGATAGCCTATGATAAAAATGTCAGGATGCAAACAAAAATTCTGTCATAGCAAGAATCTGGAAAATTACAACTTAAAGGAAAAATATGATTAACTTATAACAACATTGAGATATATCAGATATTGGAATTATATGACAAGGATTTTAAATGAACCATCATAAAAATTTGACAAGTTACTACAAATTCTTTAGAAACAATCGGAAAGACAGAATATATCAGCAAAGAAACACAAGTTATAAAAAAGAAACAAAATGGAATCACAGATAGACCTGAATAATATAATAACAGAAATTAAAAATGAACCATGAGATGGGTTTGTTTCTAGAGTGGAGACAACGAAGATTAGAATCAGTGAAATTGAGAAGAAAGTCAATATAATCTACCCAATCTGAGCAACACAGAAAAAGCAGACTAAAAAAATAAATAAGCAGCCTCAGCTACTTGTGAAAAAATAATAAAAGTCACTATGTTTGCGTTAATATTTATATGATCAGAGTTCCAGAAGGTGAGAGGAAGAGGATATGCCTAAAAGAGTATTTAAAGAAATAATGTCTGAAAACTTTCAAATTTTAGTGAAAGACATAAACCTCAGGATTCATGAAGTTGATAAAAAACCCAAATAAAATAAACGTAAAGAAATCCATGCCAAGACATACAATAAACTTCTAAAAACTAAAGAAAACGTATTGAAATCATTGAAAGAGAAATGACACTTTATCTAAAGTGGGAAACCAATTCAATCTGGGATACAACTAATTTCTTATGTGAAATCATTGAGACCAGACACAAGTGGCACAATATTTTTCAAGTAGTCAAAGTAAAGAACTCTTAGCTTGGAATTCTATATCCAGTGAAACTCTCCTTCGAGAACAAAAAAGGAAACAAAAGGCATTCTAGGATGAAGGAAAACTAAAAGAATTTTCCATTAAGCCTTGTCCTTACAGATTTTCAAATAGAAAGGAAATGATTGAAGGAAAGTTGGAGTATTATGAAGGAAGAAAGAACTATGGAATGAACATAAATACAGGTACATACAATAGACAATATTTCTACTCATGAGTTTTTAAAATCATATTTGAGGACATAAAACAAAAATTAAAAATTATGTACTTCACTCTAAGTGATAAAATTTCTTCACTTGACTTCCTATCACTGATTTTTCTTTTTTTGTTTTAATTGTTGTTCAAGCACAGTTTTGTCCATTTTCCCCCCACCACTCCCTCAACCCCTCCCATCCTCACCTCCCACCCTCGATCCTACCCTCTTTCAGCTTTGTCTATGTGTCCTTTATACATGTTCCTTGATTACCGTTCCCCAGTTTACCCCCTGCTCCATCTCCTCTGGTTACTGTCAGTTCGTTCTTTATTTCAATGTCTTTGGTTATATTTTGCCTACTTGATTGTTCTGTTGATTAGTTTCCACTTACAGGTGAGATCATATGGTGTTCGTCTTTCACCTCCTGGCTTATTTCACTTAGTATAATGCTCTCCAGATCTGCCTGTGCTGTCAGGAAGGGTAAGAGCTCCATCCTTCTTTCTGCTGTGTAGTATTCCATTGTGTAAATGTACCACAGTTTTTTGATCCACTCATTTACCCATGGGCACTAAGGTTGCTTCCAACACTTGGCTATTGTAAATTGTGCTGCTATGAACTTTGGTGTGCACAAATTCTTTTGAATTGGTGTTTCAGGATTTTTAGATAATCCCAGCAGTGGAATCCTGGGTCAAAAGGCAGTTCCATTTTTAGTTTTTTGAGGAAATTCCAAACTGTTTTCCACAGTGGTTGCACCAGTCTGCATTCCCGCCAACAGTGTACTAGGGTTCCCTTTTCTCCACAACCTTTCCAGCACTTGTTATTTGTTGATTTGGTTATGATGGCCATTCTGACTGGTGTGAAGAGGTATCTCCTTGTGGTTTTAATTTGCATCTCTCTGATGGCTAGTGATGCTGAGCATCCTTTCATATGTCTCCACCACAGATTTTTCCCTGGCACTTATGGCACAGAGCTCCTGGCTTCACACTATTCATGTGTGTGTGTGTGTGTGTGTGTGTGTGTTTACCCCTCTTCTTAGCTTGTTCAAAGAAACTTCATGCTTTTCTCCCCACATTAAGCAAAGGAAATATTGCATTTGCCATATTTGGAAATAATCTACCATAGATTTTTTCCAGTTTTGGACTATTATATAAAGCTTTTATTAACATCCTTTTATTTATGTGTGTTGTAGGCCTATGAATACACTCTCTTGATTGTATATCTACAAGTGGAATTGTGGAGTTAGAGGATTGGTACACTTTTTTAACTTTAATAGACACTCTAAGACAGTTACCTGAAGTGTGGATAGGTTTGATTGTTCCAAATTTTCATGAACACTTGAAACTGCCAGTGTTGTTCATGTTAGCCATATTTGTGAGACATAGACACATTCCATTGTGGTTTTAACTTTCATTTCTCTGATGACTAAAGGTGACGATCACATTTCATATATTAATTGGACATTAAGATATCCCCCTCTGTAAAGTGCCCGTTGAAGAACTTTCCCATTTTTAGAAATAAATTATAGAATAAATTAAATTATCTCTTATTGATTCACGTGCATTGTTATGTAAAATTTCTACACAATAGATCTTGTCAGACAGATAGGTGAATAAGATAGATAGAATATCATCTCTCAGGCATATCTATTCATTTTCTGTTTGCTGTTGTTTTAGATAAAAAGAAATTCTTATTTGAATGCCCAACTTTTTTTTATTTAATTATTTGTGCCTATGTTCTGTTTGTAAAAATTCTGCGCACCTCAAAGTTATGGATATGGCCCTACACTTTATTCTAGAAACTTTATTGTTTTACCTTTCACATATGCTTTATAGAGTAAAGGTTAGGTTTTTTAATACACATGTCAAATTATTCTACCATTTTTTTATTCAAAAGACCATTTTCCTTATTGAATAATGGTACCCTCTCCTAAATCAAGTGATTATATATGTGCAGTTCTACCTCTGTAACACAGAGGTATATTTGTCTATTTTTTACTTGCCTATCCTTATGTGAATACCATATTGTCTTTTTAAACAACTTATTAATTTTCACAGAAAGAAAAAGTATCTCAGATAAATTTAAGGATAGTTGATAACTTCACACTATAATCTTCATACTTATAACTAAGGGCTGTTCCTCCATCCATTTATGTAGGCCTTCTTTAATTTCTGTCAGCAATATGCTTTACTTTTCAGGTCACGAGCATCACATATATGGCATTAGATATAGACTAAGTTATTAGATATTTTATGGTATTTTAAATGCTAATTTTCAATGTCACTTTCCAATTTTGGTTGCTAAACTATAAATATACAATTGATTTTTGAATACTGACCTCGTATCAGTAGCCTTAAGTTCATTAGTTAATTCTATCAGTTTGAGGATTCCTTGGGTTTTTCTATCTGTTGCCTGCCAATGAAATAGATTTTCTTCTTCACTTTCAAACTGCGTTACTTTGTTATTTTTTTCTTACTATATGGAACAAGCTAAGGCTTCTAATACAATGTTAAATACAATAGTAATAGTAAACATCCTTGTGTTTTGTTTGTCTGTTATTCACCAGAAAGGGATCACTATTTTACCATTAGGCAAAATGTTTACTGTATGTTTTTGGTTAATATGCTTCTTCATATTAAGAAAGTTCCCCTGTAATCATTGTCTACTAAAAAGTCTTGTTATGAAGTGATGTTAATTTTATCAAATACCTTAATCTTCTCCAATTAAAATTACTTGTACTTTTTATCCTTTCTTCTATTATCATAGTAAAGCATCTTTTTTGAGTGGCAAATCAACTTTGCAATGCTGAATATGCGATAACCATTTATCATGATGTATTATCCTTTTCATATAATGTTGAATTTTATTTGTTAATATTTTGTACACTATGTATATCTTTTCATGAGAGTTATTGATGTATAATATTATTCCCTTATGTTTTACTTATGATGGTTTAATATCAATATTATAATAGCTTCATAAAAATTAGTCACAAAATATTACATCACTGTTTATTCTCTATGTTAATTTGTAAAATATTTTTATGTTTCTATCTTAATTATTTAGAAGAATTCACTAGTAGAGCTATATGATATGAGCTTAGAGGTTTCTTTATGTGTTTGTTTTGATTTTGTTTTATTTTAGAAATTGAGTTTTTTGTTGTTTGAACTATTTTGAATAATGAATTTAATAAATTTCACAGATGAATTTCTATCTCTTTAGATATACATTTGGTTAAGTTATATTTTTAAATAATTTGCAAAAATTTGCCTCAGTTGTCAAAGTTATTAGCATAAAGATTTATTATCTTTCTAATGTCTGTAAGCTTTAAAGTGATACAACATTTTCATTCTCAGCTTTGGCAATTTGGTTTTTCTTTCTTTGGATTTCATCGGTCATGTTGGTGACTTATTAATCTTTATACACATTTGACTTTTGACTTTTTCTGATAAAAATTGAGTGTAACATTTTTTCTTTTTCATTGTTCTGCTTCAATTTTTATTATTTCATTCTTCCTACATTATTTGGGGTATACAATGTGTGTGTGCATGTGTGTATATAGTCTTCTCTGCTTTTCACTTCTTGAATGTCTGTACTTCCATGTGGTGTCACATCCCTTAAAGTTGAAAAAGTTCATTTTATTTCTTTTTTTTTTTTGTAGTGCATGTCTGTTGGTAATGAAAATGGTCAGATTTTGATTGAAAATGACATTTTCACCTTTATTTTTAAAGGATATTCTCAGGATTTAGAATTTTGTGTTAACGTTTTTTTCCCTTTCATCATTTTATTGCTTGTGGTTTCCATTGTTTTCATTGAGAAGTCAGCAGTCTTTTTTCAAAAAATATTTTATTTATTTTTAGAGATAGGGGAAGAGAGGGAGAAAGAGAGGAAGAGAAATAGCAATATGTGGCTGCCTCTCACATACCTCCTACTGCAGACCTGGTCCACAACCTATGCATGTGCCGTGACTGGGAATTGAACTGGTGACCCTTTGGTTTGCCGGCTGACACTCAATCCACTGAGCCACACCAGTCAGGGCAAGAAATCAGCAGTCTTGTTATCATTACTTCTTCAAAGGCAATGCATCATTTTTCCTCGGGATACCATGAAGTTTTTCTCCTTATATTGTCTTTCAGTAGTTGCAGTAAGAAAAATATGGGTGTTGTGTTCTTTGTATTTATCCAGCTTTGTGTTTGCCGAACTTTTTGAATGTGCGGGTTGATGTCTTTCTTCAGATTTCAAAGATACATCAATATTTTATCTTCATATGTTTGTCCCATTCTCTTTCTCTTCTCTCAGGAGTCATATAGAACTACACTAGATTTTAAACTAGTCATCACATCTTATGTCGTATTTGTCTTTTTTGTATCATTTTTCTATGCTTCACTATGCATTATTTTCTATTGTTCTATCCTCAATTTTACTAACTGGTGTGTCTAAGGTGCCATATATTTATTCAATTAATTCTTAATTTTGGACATTGATTTTGCAGTTATAGGATATTCCTAAATTCTTTCTATCTATTGTAATTCATTATTGAAGTAATCCATTTTCCTTCTAATTTTCCATCTTTTTCCACTATCTTTAACATATCTGCATACTTGATTTGAAGCCCTGGAATGCTAACACCTATGTGTTTCTCTGGACCTGCTTCTATTGATTATTTGATTTCTTGGCTATGTGTTAGTTTCCCACATCTTTGAATATTTTGATTTATGATTAAATGCTGCTCATTATGGTCATGAGTAGAGGTTCTTAATCATGTTGTCTTCTTCAAATGAGTGTCAAGTTTTAATTCTTTTGAGCAGTTGAATCACTGGCACATCAGTTTGCTCTTATTGAGGTGTAGTTTTAGTGTTTGTTAAAGTAAATCTATTTCAATTTTACCTTTACTCATTAAATGTAATATTTACTTTTAGGGTATAATCCTCACCTCACTCAAAGCATCTGACCTTTTTATAATATTAATTTTTTATGAGAGCACATAAGGTAAAAATATAAAAATAGACCATCATTTGAAACATAAGACAGATTCTCAAGAAGTTTCAGTGTATTAATATGAAAATGTTTTCTGACCACAATGAAATTAAATGATTAATGCAACAAAAATAATTAGAAAATAATCCATATTTCAAAGAAGAAATCTCAGTGCATAGTATGGAATATTGGTAAATGAGATGAACTAAATAATAATAAAATCCAGCATGATAGCAATAATAAAAATCAAAATTTTGGGGGGTGGGAGAGAATAAAATAAACTTGGTAAAGTGCTCACAAAACAAATGATGAAGAAAAAAGACATTGAAATTTAGAAATATTACAAACTTCAAAAGAAATTCCCTACCAACTCTCCAAATCGGGTTATAATATGATATAAATAAGCTATGTCAAAAGTTTTGTTAATTTAGACCTCCAGCCAAGATGGATGTGTAGGGACACACACTTTGTATCCTCACACAACCAAAAGAAGGACAACAGCAAATTTAAAAACAAAAAACAACCAAAACTGCCAGAAAATCAAACTGTATGGAAGTCTGACAACCAAGGAGTTAAAGAAGAAACATTCATTCAGACAGGGAGGAGTGGCAGAGACAGGTAGCTTGGACAGAGATGATGCAAGGCCGTGGCTAGTGGACCACGCAGTCCCACATTTACATACCAGTAAACCACAAGAAACAACTGGAGAGTAAGAGAAACCACACAGCCCAGGGTTCCAGGGAGGGAAAGGGAAGCATCAAATCCTCTACCAGTAAATACCTGTAGGGGTTGTGATGGTGGCAGAAACTCCCAGCTTCACAGGAGAGTTCCTTTCAGAGACCCATGCAGTCCTAGAACATACACAAACCCACCTGCTTGGGAATCAGCACCAGAAGGTCCAAATTTATTTGTGGGTAGCAGGGGAGCTGACTGAAAGCCAGCCAAGAGAGCCAAGCAAGCAGCATTGTTCCCTCTCAGACCCCTTCCCCACATACAGCACCACAAGGCAGTGACATGGGTTGCCCCACCCTGGCAAATACTTAATGATCCACCTCTCACAACATAATAGACATGCCAAGACAAAAAGAAATATGAAGAGAATATGGCCCATATGAAAGAACAGATCAAAGTTCCAAAAACTGAACTAAGCAATGAAAAGATAGCCAATCTAACAGATGCAGAGTTCAAAACACTGGTAATCTGGATGCTCTCAGAAATGGTTGAGTACGGTCACAAAATGGAGGGAAAAGGGAAGGCTAAACAAAGTGAAATAAAGCAAAATATACAGGGAACCAACAGTGAAGGGAAGGAATCCAGGACTCAAATCAATGATTTGGAGCAGAAAGAAGAAATTAACATTCAACCAGAACAGAATGAAGAAATAAGAATTTTTAAAAATGAGCAGAGGCTTAGGTACCTCTGGGACAACTTTAAATGTTGCAATATCCGTATCATAGGGGTTCCAGAAGGAGAAGAGGAAGAGCAAGACATTGAAAACGTATTTGAAAAAATAATGAAGGAGAACTTCCCCAATCTGGCAAAGGAAATACACTTCCAGGAAATCCAGGAAGCTCAGAGAGTCCCCAAAATGTTGGACCCAAGGAAGCACACACCAAGGCACATCATAATTTCATTACCCAAGATTAAAGATAAGGAGAGAATCTTCAAAGCAGCAGGAGAAAACGAGACAGTTACCTCTAAAGGAGTTCCCATAAGACTATCAGCTGATTTCTCAAAAGAAACCTTACAGGCATGAAGGGGCTGGAAAGAAGCATTCAAAGTCATGAAAGGCAAGGGCCTACATCCAAGATTACTCTAACCAGCAAAGCTATCATTTAGAATGGAAGGGCAGAAAAAGTGTTTCCCGGATAAAGTAAAGGTAAAGGAGTTCATCATGAACAAGTCCTTATTACATGAAACGTTAAAGGAACTTATCTAAGAAAAAGAAGATGATCAAAAATATGAACAGTAAAATGACAACAAACAACTATCAACAACTGAACCTAAAAAAGTAAAAACAAAAACAAACTAAGCAAACAACTAGAACAGGAACAGAATCATAGACTTGGAGATCACATGGAGGGTTATCAGCAAAGATGGAAAAGGGGGAAAATGTGGGAAAAGATACAGGGAATAAGAAGCATAAATCATAGACACAAAATAGACAGGGTGGGGGGTTAAGAATAGCATAGGAAAGGGAGAAGCCGAAGAACTTACATGTATGACCCATGGACATGAACTAAGGGAGGGAATGCTGGTGCAGGGCAGAGGGGAATAAAGGGGAGGAAAAAAAATGGGACAACTGTAGTAGCATAATGAATAAAACATATATTTTTTTAAAGTTTTGTTAATTTATATGAAAGTACAAAGTTTAAAAAAAATTTATAAAACCTGATAGATGGAAATAGTAAAATGTATAACTGTTTAATTAAAAATCTTCCTACAAAACAAAACTCTTATCTAGAAAGTTTTGCTAATAAATTCTTCAAAACTCTTAAGAAAAAAAAACAATTTAAATGACTATTTCAGAACATATAAAATTAGGAATTATTTTCTAATCATTTTATTGAGATTATCATATCCCTTATCCAAAACCTGAAAAGGACTTTACAATAAATAAAGTTATGTATCCCTCTTAAACATAAATAAAAAAAACTTTTAAAATGCATTATAAATCAAATTACACACATAAACACATACTTACCAAACACAATTTATTCCACAAATTTAAGATTGGTTTTTGTTGTAAAATAAATGTATGTGAAACACATTAACTACATAATGGAAAGAAAGCATATAGTTGATTCAAAGTAGAGCAAAAAATGTATTTGCCAACATTAAAATATGTTTATAATAAAACTCAGAAATTTAGACATTTAAGAAAATTTCTTTATCTGATAAAAGTTATCTAAAATAAAATAATAGACATGTCTACAGCTGCCATGATACTGAATAGTTAAATAATAACGTTTACTATTGTCACTTCTATTAAACATTGCAGTGCGACTCAAGGACAGCATAGAAAAGAGTCTCAATTCTTAATCTAGTCCATCAGACTTTGTTTTTTACACAAAATGGTTAGACCATTAATTTTTGATATGATTTGACATAGGTCTACCATTTTTTAATTTATATTCTGTTTACCCCCTTTGTGCTTCATTCATTCTTTGCCTTTTCCTCCTTTTGTTTGCATTTTTATTGGGGAAATTTTTTAGTATTTTAATTTATAAAATGGATTTCTGGGTATTTTTCTGTACTTTTAAAATTGTTGAGGTACACATCTTTAATTAACTAGTCTGTTTAGCCTGTGCAAAATGTGAGTGGATTGGAGAATGACTACAATATTATGAATATAGTTAGTTTTTCTATTGCAGCTGTTTCAAGCATTGCTGTTTATCTACTTTCACCTGAGGGAATATGGCTAAATGTGTAGCTCTGTACTAACTCAAGAGCAGTGACTAATTATTTGGCCAACTGCTCAGGATACTTGCTTCTACTGCATCCACTGCAAGGAAGCTAGTAAAAAAATCAGGTAGGCATGATAACCCGTTGCATGAATAATACTCCTCAGCCTCTTTCCTCAGCCATCCTGCTCCTTCATGAATAGGTTCATGAGTGATAGGGTGATGGTGGCAGTTAGCAAAGCTACGCATGGGCTGAGCAACATGGATGTCTCCTCACCAACACTGATCTGATTCCTGCATGTGTTGAGTACTCACCCTGCCAACTGTGTTGCCCAGTGCTAAGCCCCTGATCCAGGACTATTCACTGCTGTTAGAAGTTCAACTTCATTGGACCCCTTCCATTATGAATGAAACAATGATTTACTTTCATGGGACTAAATATTTATTCTAGACATGTATTTGTCTTCCCCATTTGAAATGCTTCTTCCATTACCTCCTTTCACAGTGTTTTATGGTTCCTTCATAATATTATTTCTAATTACTAACTTTATTTTATATCTATATGAAATTCTCTGACCATGTTACATATGCTTTTGCTTTTCAAAGGTAAATTCAAAGATAAAATGGTGGAATGCCTGACTTAGTTAGGTGTCAACACTTTGTGCACTAGGATTGCTGCCTAGAGGGTGCTTTGAACCAGCAGTTAATATGTGATGCTATTTCTTCCATTGCCACATTACATGGGTGCAGTAGCTACCCAAAAGGTAGATATGAGAGCAATGCCTGCAACATTATACTTAATAACCCATTCACAAAAATGTGTTGGTTTTCTATCCTTGTGCTGGGGTCCTCTGGTTTTATAAGTTTTGGTTCTCAAAGGGAGAATGCTTCCCCGATTTCATTTAATTGGAAAGTTGAGGCTGCCTCCTGCACATTTTGAGTTTTTCAGATCACTGAACTACCAGGCAGAGAATGAAGTAAAATTATGCCTGGGGTTATTTATACCCATTAACAAATGAGTATTATGTTGCAGCTACCAAATAGGAGCAGAAAAGACTAATTCTGGAACCTAGGGAATGGTTTGAAGCACCCTTATCCAAGAAGAAAAGTTTATTAGAAGGCTGAAGCAAGCCAACAGAGGCAAGCATTATTGTTAACTCAGACATTTCCTGAATGAAGGTTTGCAATTCCCCACCAGTGAAAGAATCCCAACCAATCCAAGGTGCTGGCTGACAGCAGAGGACATGAATATCCTGGAAGAAGAAACAGTCACCCACAATTAGGTACAGAAACATGCCCTGCTGGTGTGGCTCAGTGGATTGAGCATCGGTCTGCGAACCAAAGGGTCGCTGGTTCGATTCCCAGTCAGGGCACATACCTGGCTTATGGGCCGGGCCCCCAGTTGGGGACGTGCAAGAAGCAACCACACATTGATGTTTCTCGCCCTTTCTTTCTCCCTCCCTTCTCCTCTGTCTAAAAATAAATAAATAAAATCTGAAAGAAAGAAAGAACACAGAAGCTATGCTTATTTTTGTTAAGCATATCAGTATATATCAATTTTTTAAAGTCCTTCCCCTATTATTTTGAATGTGGTAATAATTTAACTTAGCACCACAACTGAGCAATGTAGTGCTTAAATTTACAGTTCACTTCAGAAGTCAATAGACTATACAAAGCCACATCTAGAAATAACAGAGAAGATAACATATCACCTGGAGATGCTAGAAATTGAGATGGGTACAGTGAATAATAGGACATCTTGTTTTCCCTTTTGTCTCATGAAATTGCTAATGTACGCAAGTTAAATAAGGGCAGAGATGGAGAATGAATGCTGAGTAGCAGAAAGATAGACTGTGCGTGTCTAACATCTCTGCTTTCAGAACTGTTCCCTAACCAGACTCTAGAAAGGTACAATGTTAGGGCATGGATTAGGAAGAAGCAGAGCCATGGACAGATAGGATGAAAGTTTTCAATAATGGGAGGTGGATTCTGGAGAAAAAACTAGGATTATAATTTCAGTAATTTGTCTGGGCAATAGCAGACTGTCAGTAATTGAGCAATGAGTGAGTACTTCAGCCCAGGCTGAAGATTTAGATAGCTCTTTCAAAAACTTTGATGGACATTCTAATCAGGGTAGATTGGCAAAACCAGAAAAAGCATGGGCATGACTTGGTGGGACAGAGAAGGCTGGGCACAGTGTGCGGTGTCAGAGGGAGGGGTCAGATGGTGGGATGGACAAAGTATGGACTTTGGAGTCAGGAAGGTCCAGACTGAAGTCTAAAATTAATCACTCTGTAAGTGCTTGCCTTACTTACCTGGATTTTGACTTTATACTCAAATGAGAATGTTATGAGTTCAAACAAGGATGTGAATTGTGCAGCTGCTGGCTCATGAAATTTTAATACAAGTGAGAGTTGGCTTGATTCGTGGTAGCAGTGAGGGGACTGACTTAACCAGGCACAGGGCTCTTTCTCTTAAAATCCAGGCATTTAAGGACAAATTAAGAGGGTGATGGGAAGCTAGAGGTGAAAAAGGGAGAAGCTAAAGAGTGATGTGCTAAGAGACCAGGATCAAAACAGCAATAACTAAGGGAGAGAATTTCAGAAGCAAAGTTAGTTTCATTTAAAGACAAACTATAGCCCCAGAGTATGAACTAAAAGTATTCTTCCCAAAGATATCAAATTCACAAAAGATATCAAATCAAACACTTGGGAAGAAGGAAAAAAAAGGCAACTATCCTGTTTTGAAAGCAACTAGTTCCCTCACTTTAAATACAGAGCATGTCACTGCCAGCCCATGAAGGTAAAGTAGATTGGGGAAAAAAAGAAAGACCCTAAAGGCAGCAGGAAGAATAACACTACACAGTAGTGGCCAGCCAGAAAGATGAAATACACTTGATGAGCTTTGAACGTGAGAGGTGGTTGGCCTGGAACCTTCCTGCTCTGTGGTGGAGGCTACATCCATGGCTAGAAGATTCCTGTGCACTGAGGCGATTTTGCAGAGAATGTTATTAGTGCTAAAATCTAGGCAAAGCTCCCAAGAGCAACTGCCGAGTCTTCAGACATGGTCCAAAGGAAAGAGAGCATTTCAAGCTCCTTATCACACAAACATTAATCACACCTACTGTGCTCTTTGCAACGATTCCACTGTAAATGATTTCACAGCACTTGGTCTACACTGATTTCTGCCAAAAGCAAAGAGTCCTTGAGCTCCTACTGTTTGCCCAGGCCTGTAGTCCTGCAGGGAAGAGGGGGATTTTGACAAAGTCACTCTCTTCAAGGAGTACACTATCTAGAAAGAAAATGTTACTAATTAAATATGTATAAGAAAATGTAGAAAGTAAAAAGGTCGCTGCAGATAAAGAGAAATGGTACTATTGTTCATGAACTCCTAATAGTGTGTCTCAGGTTGCCTAGAACTGCCCTTTGCAGATTCATCTTGAGAGGCTGTGTTCTTTGTTTGGCATTTTATTTGTCTTCTCTCTGTACTCACCCCTTGCAAGCTAGTGGTTTTACCATTTTATCTATATTCCCACAGTGTTATCCAGTCCATATGCAGATCTGCTATTAGTGGCTTGGGCTCCATCCTGGGCTTATATTGCAAATATCACCCTGCAAATATCACCCAGCAGACACAGCACTGTGTTAGCAAGGGATTGAGTCAAATCTTAGGTGAACTTTTAAAATCTTTCTTCATGTAAGGCATACCCAGCTTCACATAAGCCACAGGTCCAGGACAAGGCTCACAGCATTTTTTTCAGGTACAAGAACTCTGCCCTTGTTTCATGAAAGGTACTGGCTCAGGACCCTGCCTCCATGCAGAGTGCTTCGGTTCCCAATACCCCACAAATGTCACATTCATGCTGCCTGCTTCTGCCTGCTTCTGCCTGCTTCCAGGTGTAGAGCTCAACTGTCAGGTGACTTCGTGTTCTGCTCGCCGGAGGCTTCAGCTATGCTCTGGGCCCTGAGAGGTTCCTCATTGGTGAGCATAACTCATCCATCACTGCTGTGTTTAAACAAAGGGAGGTTCAAGGCATGAACTCCCAGTGCCATCTTGACCAGTGGTCCGTGTCATCTCATTTCATCTCCAGGATGCTCTGGGGAGGTCAGCAATGCCATCAATTGTAGACATGATTTCATACAAAAATTATTAGAATAAAAAAATTTGCAGGTGGTCAGTTACACTAAAAGAAGCAAGAGATAATATCTGTATTTTGAAGGTGAAATAAATTGGCTCAAATAATTATAACTTGACCAAAACTAGGAGTCTAGTATGGTTGGGACAGAAACCTGACTCTGCGTCTTTTGGGCTTCAGAACCCACAGAAGGTATTGCTTTAGTGGTTAAGGGGGGATGGAGCTCCTTTCAGTCACATGCACAAGTTTCTCTCAGTCCTTGAAAAATGACAAAAGAATAAGGTTTTTTAGACAGTGGGGACCTATCTGGGCTAAGTTCTAGAAATCAGAAATGCCAGATATATTTCTAAAAAACCAGTCCCTCCATATTAAAGCATTCTTCTCTCCAGTTATCAGTGAGTTAATACATCTGCCCCCTCAATTCCAATTAATTCATGACTTCTAGTTAGTATTACTATGTGCAAACCACTAGATACTAAGATCGTGCAAAAGATGAATAAAATTTTATCTTGTCTGTAAGGATACCAGAGACCAATAAGAACATAAGATATCTTACAAAAACATGTTTACTACTGTCTATAGGTTAAAAGAATTATGATAGCTAAATGACCAGGTAATATTAGAAGCCCACAGAAAGACATTTTCAACACTCCTCAGATAAAAGGAAAGGTTTCATAGAGCAGTTGACATGTGAGCTGGATCCTGAGAGTTATGTAGAGCTGCAGGAGATGCAAAGGGTACAGGCGGTGGGCCTTCCAGGTTGAGGGAACAGACGGTGCAAAGGCCAAAGTATAAAGCCCACAATACCACTTTCAGGAATTGCAAATGGTTCACTTGGTCAGACCCCTTCCTCCACCCCCTCCTCCCAGGCACAAAGACTGAGGAAGGGCAGAGATGACAAGGAATAGGTTAAAGCTGGAGAAGTAGTTTGGGAGTAGTTGCCCCTTGACTAAGCCCAGCTAAACTCCAGCTCAGGAAGTATTAGGAATCCACAGGCCAGAAGCAGGTAAACAAGTGGGGTTGAAGCTGCAAAGCTGCTGCTCTCCATCCCAGGCTTGTTGTCGACTTTGTCAACATCACTCGCTGAGGTGTGTGTGTGTGGCAGCTGACACTAAAACAAGAACACATTTCTCCCACTGCTTTTCTCTGTCTCTACAGAGTGGCCCAGCCACCACCTCGTTACCTTGTCACATGTAAGGAAGGAACACACAAAGAAGCGGCTTGTAAAGAATGATATCACACCACAGGGATGTCAGATGTTATCCTGGAGACATGCTACACAAACAGCTTGCCTTGCGACCTGCTTCACTCCAGGACATCAGGGGAGGGAAAGGCATGCTGGGAGGACACCAAGGGGCTGCAAAGAAGGGTGAGAAAGAAAAGGATCTGGGAAAGATGCTGGGGATGAGGTGGGGTAGGGATCATGTGGACACTTTCTTGGCAGGATACATCTTTCCTCTTGCTTTTCTCTTTGTTTCCAAATTCATCACATTGTCTGATTTCATACCCAGCACATCCTCTAAGGTCTATGATGACTGTTTCTAAATATATTGCTGATTTTTTGGTCACTTTTATTTCAACCCAATTCAACAAAGTTTACCCAGCTTTATCCCAAACCCAGGAACTATGCTAAGAATTGAAATATAAAAGAAAATAAGGCATAAACTTCATTCTCATGGGACTTACAATCTAATGAGGAAGCACATCGTATGATGCAGCCTCATAATAAAAGACTGTCAGGGCAGCAAAGGAATGAAGCGTAGTGGGTGGAGGGGATATAGAAAAGGGGGTCTGGGGCCCCAGGGCAAGGCTTCTGGAAGGAGGTGCTTCCTGAACTGGATGCTTAAAGATGAGTGGGAAGTATATAAATAAAGCATTAATAACTTTATGGATAACGATAATTGCTCTCAATAGATGGGTCATGTAGTATTTATGCTGAATAACACTGCACCAATGTAAATATAACAACTGCTATAATATGAGGAGAAATAAATGAAACTATAATCCAGTTAAGAAACTAAGCCAATTCTCTAAATCTTTAACAGACCAAATAGGCAAGAATAAATGAATTTTAGGGAAAAACTGAACAATACAGTAAATAAAGTTACCTTGCCAAATGTATACATTTTGCACTCTACCTTCTTTTTAAATGACCATAGGATATTGAAAACAGGATAAAACATAGTATTACATTCTAAACACACAGAGCCTTTGTATAATCTAGTTAAATGACCAAGGTAATATTACCTTAAATTAAGACAATAATTTATATTACAAATAATTTAAATTATATTAAAATAAAACAAAATTAATACCTTTATGAGAGACTTTATAAATATCGATAAGGCAAACAACATTCTGATGAATTTAATTAAGGGTTAAAAGGTAAATACATGAACACTGAGAATAAGACAGCAAGCCCAACTACAGACACGATTAATTAATATTTTAAGGACTTTTGTATACAGGTTTACGAAGGAACATATTTGTATAGTTTTCTTTTTCAATAATATGTGTCTGTTTTTAGACTCAGGATAATGCTAGATTTAAATGAGGAAGGCAGCATCTCCTCCCCCTCTGCTTTCTTTAAGATTCTTACGACTGGAATTCTTTCTGCCTTGATTGTTTAATAGAATTCATGGGTGACACCACGTGAGCCTGGAATTTGTTTGTGTCTCTTGTAAAGAGCATAGGGATGGATCTTGCTTTTTTTTCAGTCTGAGAAGCTCTGACTTTTAATTAGTGTTTTGTTCATTTGCATTCTATGTGACGATTCCTGTGGTTGGTTGAAGTCCACGATTGTGCTACCCGTTTTCCATTTGTGCCTTCTGTTGTTCTTTTCTTATCTTTTTTTCTTTATTGGGGGAGAAGGGTGTAGAGGATTTGTGAATACTATACAATAATATCTTGTATTTTCTCTCTTCTTACAAGACCTCTTTTGTTACTTTGTTAGCACTTGCTGTAGAGCTAACAAGATGCATTTTTCAATTTCAAAAACTAGTGAGATTAGTATTGTACCACTTCACCCTGACGCTTTCCACCCATGATGTTGCTACTTTTCACTTCACTCTTCACACCTCCCATGTATCACCTTTCAAATGGACTAACTAAAGAACAGTATAATTTTATTTACACAACCACCTTCTTCAGTGTCCCTGTCCTTTTGTTTCCATATACACTATAAATCCTTCCTTATGATGTTCTCCTTCTTCTTATTATTATTATTTTAAAGCCAGTGAATATTTATATGAATTATAAGTAGAAAAAAATGCATAGTCTTTTATGTTTAACTGTTCATTTTCCATTTCTGTTGCCTTTCTTTACTTCCTAGGTATCTGACTGAGTTTTTCTCTGATACCATTTGCTTTTGGCTTTAAGGATATTATTTAGAATATCTTCTATTTCAAGTCTGCCAGCAACACATTCAGTTTTGGCTTATCATATTTCTCTGGTAAGCCTCATTTTTGAGAGGTGTTTTTTAGTTTGCATAGAATTCTGATGGACTGACCCTACCACTACCTAGCACCCTGAGGATGTCATTCCATTGTACTCTGGTCTTCTGTCTTTATGATTGGAAGTGAACAGTCAGTCTCACCTTTGTTACCATGTATATAAGACTTTTTTCTCCACTGGATGCTTTCAAGGTTTTCTCTTAACTTTGGTTGTAGTAGATTGACTATGATATACATAAAAGTGGTTTCCCTTGTTTTTATCTTGCTCATAGTTCATCGAGCTTCTCGTGTCTGTTAGCCACTTTTACATTACACTGTGTAATTTTTCAGTTACTATATTTCAAGTATTTCTTTTGTATTATCCTTAGTGTATGTTTCTTCTGAAAATCCTATTTATAAATATGTCAGACTGTATGGTATTGATCAACATATTCCTAAGGTTTTGTTGAAATTTTTAATTTTTACTTTATCTCATATTGAGATTAGATGATTTATTTGTATCTGTAGTCAAGTACACTGCCTCATTTCTATTCTCCATCTCCAATCTGTTAATATTACCATGCAATGAATTTTTCATGTCAGTCAGTTCCAAAATTTGTATTTGGTTATTTTTTATGGTTTCTGTTTCTCTGTGGAGATTCCTTATCTCCTCACTAATTAAGATATTTTTTAGAACTATTCGAACTTTTTTTTTTTTTTTTTAGTTCTTGGAACACTTTCATAGTAGCTGCTTTAAACTTTTGTTTGTTTTCTGCTAAATTCACAATAAGAGATATCTTGTGGTTAGTATCTATTGACTTTCCTCCTTTACTGTGTGTCACATTTTCTTAGTTCTATCTACATTCAGCAGTTTTGTTTTGGTTGTCTTGCTTTTTTTTAATACAGGACATGGTTGTGCTAAATTCTATGGACTTTAGACTTGTTATCTGCTTCTGAAGAATACTGGCTTTTGTTCTAGTAGGTAGCTTGAATGCTGGCTGCTCACCTTGGAAATGAGTTGATTTGTTTCACCTGTTATTATGTAAAATCTGTTGAAAGCCAAATCTGTTCTCCTAGCCTCTCTAACTTGGCAAGACTCCACCTCCAAACTTCTTTTCTCCTCAGAATCTTGTTGAGTTTGCTTTCAGACTTTGTTAGAGTGGTCTAAGGTACGTCTTACTTGAGAATGCAATCTTTCTTTGAAAAAGAAGGTCTTTATGGTTTGTCTATGCAAATGCTTCCAACCAACCCTGAGCACTGCTCGAACTGTCATGTCTGTTCCATTCTCCATCCTATAGCAGCTACCTCTTCTGAGTAGTAGTCTCACTTTACAAGTATACAACCTTAGCTCTTAATGGGGACTCACGAGGACTCAAGGAGAAGCCTCTGCTCATATTTCTACCCTCTAGTGCCTGCTATCAAATTGCAATACCTTTAACTATCTCAAACCTCAATATCTGCCTTCTCTGAACAGTGATACTGTTTTCTCCTTGGACTGCAGATCACTGCAGTGCCAGTAAAAAATTACCCACTGGCAGAGAACTGAGCTGTGATGTAGGTTGCTAAATGAATTACCCTTCTTTTCTAGGTACAGCATTCCTTTGCTGAAAGAATACTTCATATTTTTTGTCCAGTTTCATGTTTTTGGCAAAAGGTACAATCTAATGCCAGTTTCTGTGTCATTGCCAGAGCAGAAGCCCTATTTTTTTATTGTGGTAAAATATATGTATATATATTTAATTAATTAATTAATTAAATTACATCCAATATATTTTACTATTTTAACGATTTCGAGTTTGGTAGCATTGAATATATTCACATTATTGTGCAACCATGACCATCGACATCCATCTTCAGAACATTTATACTTTTCCAAACTGAAACTCTATACCCATTAAACAATAACCCTCTAATCTCCTTTCTCCCTAGCCCATTGCAACCACTATTGTACCTATGTACTTGAATGCTCAAAGTATCTCATATAAGTAGAATCATATAGTATTTGCCCTTTGGTGACTACCTTATTTCACTTAGCATAATGCCTCCAAGTTTCACCCATGTTTTAACATATCAGAATCTCCTTCTTTTTCAAGACTGAATAATATTCCATTTGCATGTTAATACCATAAGTTGTTAATCTATTCATCTGCCAGTGGACACTTCTATCGCTTCTTTTAGCTATTGTGAAATGCTGCTGTGGAGATGGATGTACAACTATCTCTTTGAGTCTTTTCTTAAAAGTCTTTTATATACTCAGAAGTTGAATTGTAGGATCATATAGTAATAGTGTTTTTTTTAGTAACAACCATACTGTTTTCCATTAGTTACACTATTTTACATACCCACTGGCAGTGAACAAGTGTTCCAATTTCTCCACATCCTCGCCAACCCTTATGTTCTGTTTTTATTATAATAACCACCCTAGTGTGTGTGAAGTGATAACTCATTTTGGTTTTGATTTGCATCTCCTTAATTATTAGTAATGTTGAGCATATATTCATGTGTTTGTTGGTCATTTGTTTATCTTCATTGCATAAATGTCTATACAAGTCCTTGGCCCATTTTTAAATTAGGTTGTTTGTTTTTAGTGGTTGAGCTATAGGAGTTCTTTATATATTCTGGAAATTAATCCCTTATCAGAAGGAGTTCCAATTTACACAGTAACCAAATAAACATTTTGAAGATATTGATTATATCCTACTTCTCCATTGCTTAAAATTCTTCACAGGCTACCCACTGTGTGTAGCATGAAGAGCTTGCCGTTGTCTACCAGGGCATGGTCAAGCCCCTTGGCCTCTCTAGCTAAGAGATCTCATGATGCTTCCGAGAGCTTGGAAACTTTTTTACCTCAGAATACTTGTACTGTCAGATTCCTGAATTTTAACTCTCTCATCTTTTTATATGAAAAACCTTTCCGCATTTTCTAGAAATCAGCTTAAATATCAGAATTCCTCCACTGATCATCTTATAAACATAGCAACTACTCCTTCCCTATCCCATTATTCTTTATCACAGGACTCTTTTTATTCTCTTTGTGGTATTAATTGCAATCTAAATGCTGTACTTATTTTCTTGTGTATTATCTACTTATTCTGCTACAAGGGGAGATGGGTACCTATCTCACAATGATTTGTGATGCACGAGGGAACGACTGTATATGTCTCGTTTATTCTCATAGCACCTTGACTAGAAATGCATAGGAGCTTCTGTATTCACAAGTGTATTTATATTATCAACCATATTTGTAGGTCAAAATAATCTCAATAGTTTCTGAGACTTTGGTAAAATTAAGCATCTAAGCTTGTTAAAACTTTGAAATCTGAAATTAGGTAAGGTTACATACTACTGCCAATGTTATTTTTCCCAGCTTTATTGAGATATAACTGACATACAATAGTGTATAAGCTTAATGTGTACAGCACCATGATTTGACTTACATATGTTGTAAAATGATTACCACAATAGGGTTAGTTAACATTCATCACCTTCTATAGATACAAAACGATAAGATTTTTCCTTGTGATGAGAACTCAGCATTTACTCTCTTAACAATTTTCAAATATACCATACAGCTGTATTAGCTATAGTCACCATGTTGTACAGTACATCCCCAGTATGTATTTATCTTAGAACTGAAAATCTGTACTTTTTGGCTACTTTTATCCAATTCTCCCACTCTACCCCTACTCCTGCCTCTGGTAATCACAAATCTAATCTCTTCTTCTATAAGCAAGAATTTTTTTTTGTATTTTTGTTTTTTAATTCAACATAGAAATTAGATCATATAATACTTCCCTTTCTTTGTCTGATATATTCTGAACAGCAGGGTTGCTGAATCATATGGTAGCTCTATTTTTTTAATATATTTTGAGGAACTGCCATAGCGTTTTCCACAGTGGCTGCAGCAACTTACATCCCCACTAAGTGTGCACAAAGGCTCTATTTCTTCACATATTTGCCAGCATTTTTTATCTCTTTTTTGATGATAGCCATTCTAACAGGTATGGTTTGGATTTGCATTGACAATGTTATTAAATATTAATCTGGAAGTGGAGTCTAGTGCAGTAGGATTCAAAGTAAGAGTTGTAAATATTAGAAAGAAAAAGGTATAACCAAAATGAGTTTACAATGGGATAAACTGGCCCCTTTCTTCTTGGCAGAATATGTGAGTAGATAATATACTTCACTATGAAATTCAAATACCTCAATTAGAATCCTGGTTTACCTCTTACGTCCTCTGCCACCTTGGTAGCAATCTCTCCAAGTCTCAGCAGCAATGAGATGTGTGATTCATATACAGCATTTTGCTCAGGGCCTCACCACCAAGTAGGAACTTAGGAAACGCAAACTATTATCTTTTTAAACAATGTTTCCAAGATGAGTTTTTATTTGGTGTATAAGAAGAAAGTCTATTGAAAATAGGATGAAAATAAAAGAATCTTAAAATTCAGAATTGGCTATCATTTTGACTGCTGCAACCTCTCTCTTGTTGGGACCTCCTCCTTCTATCAAGTTTTCACCCTGTTGATCTGGGAACTCTGAATCTGAATCTGGGAACTCTGAAGCACAGCACGGAGAGGACATGCTTTGCATCACTCTGCAGTGACTGGCAGAGGTCTAATCGGGGTCCCTCCTATACTGTCTCCTCTTCCAACTAGAGTATGAACGAAGTGAGGGTGTTGTTCTTCCTTATTTCATTGTCCTCAGTTCCTAGCTGTGACCTGTGCAACATAAATTTTGTTTGAGAGAGGAAGGAAAGGAGGATGCATGGGAAGGTGGGAGGGAGGAAGGGAAAGTAGAAGTTTACACAGACCCACTCAGTCATGTTACCGGTGTTATTATATTGAATTCCTTGCCTTTTCTTCTTCAGCAGCAGTGCTTAAAATAACCTGAACCTATGATCCATGAAACTGAGAAAGAAATCAAATCAGAGGTAATCTGGTTTTGCACTGACTCCCTTTTCCATTGTCTCTGAGGCAATGAGGAACAACTGAGAGACTGTTCCGAGAGGGAAATGAAATGTGCTCTGTCAGATTGTCCATGTTAGCTTTGCGATAGGCCTGTGTTTAAAGCAAAGCTTGTAGAGGTTTCTGGAAAACACTTAGGCTCAAATTTTTTCTCAATCCTCCAACATCAGGATAGTCATACCTCAATGGATTACTTTCTTTATTACCCCTCTTCTTCATTGCACATATCTCAAGTGGCCAAGGAAAAGCATTTTTATCAGAGGTCAAAGCACAGTGTAATCAGCCAAACCCTTTGAGTGATCAGACAGTGACTAGATTAGCCTGAATTGCTTATATAAATTACTTTATGAGCAAAATCTGAGTTCATAACAATAGAGACTCCCAATAAACTGCTTAGAAGGAACCAGTCGCAAGACTTTGCTGTGGTGAAAGAGGCCCAACCCTGAGCTCTATTCTATTAAGTTATAAATATGAGTGTGTGTGTGTGTGTGTGTGAGAGAGAGAGAGAGAGAGAGAGAGAGTTAGGATGTATGTCAGGACTTAGAGAGGTCAACAAGAATGAGAGGAATATAATAGCCAAAGCTGCTAAACCTCTCTCTCCCCTTGTCTTCAATATTCTATGTGCTGTTTCCTGGTCTGGGAACTGCTGGAAGAGAAGAACATCCTAGTGCTACTCTCATGAACTGAGGCCTGCACTCATCTGTGCTGGGAATGAAAGTTGTTTCCTTGAGGGCCTTACAATCCCTCAGTGAAAACAGCTCCAAAACTGCTGGAACAGATCAAGTACTACATAGAGCTATTAGTAAACCACCAACTATACAGGAAGCAATAAAGGAAGCAGAGCTCTATGGGCACTGAACAGGTCAAATAGGGGTTCTCTGAGACTGGAAACAGTTTAGGTGACAGAAAGAAGTAGGAAGGAAAAGAACTCTGGAGGTCGACTTGAGTGATGTGTGCATGTGGGTAGGGGATAAACAGAAGGTAGGGAGCAGAGAGCAGGTGGGCTGCAGCAGAGCTCCTAGGAAGGCAGCAGCAGGAAGGAGGCAGGTAAAGACAGACTGGAGGAGAAAGGGAGACAGAGTATACAAGGACTTGATCTGGGTTCACAACGTTTTAGATTTTAGACTCACTCTGCAAGTTGGAGTATTTTATTAAACTTTTGTGGCACATTGACAGATATTTCAGAAATTTACTTTCATTAATTCTTTCCATGGCAGGTATTATGATTCCCAGTTTACTAATAAGGAAACTGAGAAGTTTGAAAGATGTTAAGAAACTAACTTATCTATGTTCTATTACAAAATTTGTGTCATCACTTGAGTCTCCAAGAGAGATGAGCATTTCTTGCAAATGCAGCCCCAGTGAGAGCTGATGATTGAGAGCTTATTCAAAATTCAAAATCCGCTTTGAGTTGTTGGGCAATGCCCATGCCCTCTGGGGGTTGGTGCCTGGTTGGAGAGTGCCAGAATGGCAGATGTCATACAGACCAGAATTGCTCGGAATGCCCAAGTATTTACCTTTGAAGGAGGAAGTCAGGCTGACAATGCCTCTGGAAGCCTAGTGCCACTGGCTGAATTGCCAATGGATCAGGAATGATCATTTGTAGTCACTAACAGGTGGCAAACTTCACCCACATTCTGCCACGCTGTCAAAGGCAAATGTTATGGGCTGAATGTTTGTGTCCCCAAAAAGTCATATGTTGAAATCTTAACACCCGATGTGATGGTAAGTGGAGGTAGAACCTTTAGTAGGGGTGATAAGGTCATAAGGGTTGTACTCTCATGAATGGAACTGTACTCTTCTAAAAGGGATGCCAGAGAGCTCTCTTTCCCCTTCTTTAATTTGAAGACAGAGCAAGAAAACAGATATCTCTAAACTAGAAAGTGGACTCTCACCAGATATCGAATCCTCTGGGATCTTCATCTTCAACTTCCCAGCCTCCAGAACTGTTGCTTTTCAACCACCCAGTCTATGGTAATGTGTTATAGCAGCCCAGACTGACTAAGACAGAGAATGTCATTGCTTTTTAAAGAGGCAAGAGAACAGCCAGTTCCAGACCCCAGAGATGCCATCCTCTCTACCTTCAGAACATCTGAGCTAAGAGGAAACAGCTTTGTGTATGAAAAGAAGCTAAAGAAAGATCTCATGCAGAAGTCTTCTCCTCTTGGAGTATTTCCACTGAAACCACAGTGAAGGCAGGAGGCTGTGAGGATGCAGAGAGGTAATTTGGGACCCGAGTGAGCAGATGCATCAGCTCTTAGACCCAGGGAATTATCTATGTAAGGCCAGGGAGGCACGACTTCATGAGGACTGCTGGGAAGCCTTACAAGATTCCCTCTTTATACTGTGAGAAGACTACTGTATCCCGATAGTGACACAGTTTAGGAGGGCTCAGGTTGTAGTTAGGATATGGAATGGTAATGGCTGTATACAGTAATTGCACTCATCTGACATACATATTAGCTCATTAAATACCACACTAATACTTGGAAGAGGTGATGAGGCTTCAAGGTCAAAGAATGATCCAAAATCATGCATTCTGTAAGCTCTGAACAAATACTATTTGAATGGATAAATAGGATTATTCTTGGTTGGGGCAAAGTCTCACACCGTTGCCAGGTTACAACATAACTCTGTGGCCAAGGTCAGAGTTAAAAACGGTGGTTTTGTCAGAGGTTAGTGAGCCTGGGGACAATTCCAGTTAGTGACTAAGGTTAATGCTTTGTATGTGACTAAGATCAATGCTTAGGCTAAGATCTAGGCTCCAGCTGGAGCCAGACTCAGATCAAACTGTAGACTTATCAGATTTGTACTTTAAGATCTTCCTTCCCCTACTTGTAATCTATTCTGAAGACTGGGGATCATTTCTATCCCCATGCCTCTTCCTTGCTCACCTCTAAGTTGACAGTATCACTATGCCCACCACCTCTCCCATGTGCATCCTTCCTCCATTGCAGACCATGATCTACCTAGGGTCCTCAGCAATATGCCCTGCCTCATGCCCAAGACAGAGAAGACTCTGCTTGAATTGACAATAACAGGAAAATACAGGAAGCTATCAGGTGACATCTTCCACACAGAAATGTGTCACAAGACCTGTGACTTTAAAAACAACAAAAACCGGCCTTGTGGGTAGGAAAGGATCCACAATTAAATCACAGCCAATTTAATTGCAGTTAAACTTAACTGGAGTTAAATTGCCAGATAATCAGAATGGACCCAAAAAAGTCAATTTTTGGTGGGACTTTGTACTCAGTTTCCTTCTGCATATATTTTCACAGCCTCCAGAGATAGAATGTGCAGCTGGAGACATGGGGCATTGGTCTCCCCGCATCACTGGTTCCTCATTCTACTGGCTCATTTTCGTTTCCTTCCCTGAAGACACACAAACAAAAATCCCAAACTACCATGACCCAAATGCATAACATACGGTGCAATTAGTAAAAGTGCCTTAAAAGCCAAATTGGTCCTTCACTGCCACTTTTCTGATAATGAGAGGGAGGAAAGCCTGGGAAAATAGTTACAAAGAAAAAAGCTAGGACATGGCGAGAACTTTCCCCAGGAGGAAGTTTCAGAGAATGAGTTCAGTCTCATAATCCAAGGTCATGTCTTAAAGAAGACAATTGTAAAACTTCCTTTGCAGAATACAGCATTTCTGGAAAGCAATATAACAATATGTAACCTAAATCTTAAAAATGTCTAAAACCATCGTTCCACTAACTTCACTCCTGGGAAATTATTATAAGGAAACCACAAAAAAAATGTAAACCAAGATTTATTTCAACATTGATCGTAACAGTGAAACTTGAAAATAACTTGAAAGGACAGAAATATGGGAAGAGTTAAAGAAATTATTATGGGAACAAGCTATGGAAAATTTTGCAACCATTAAAAATAATGTCCTCAAAGAATCCTTGTTAACATAGGAAGATGTTTGTAGCAGAATTTTAAACCACCTGTTTTATTTATCAGCTGATATCTTCGTCTAGCTGAAAAACTCATTGTAAATACATGAAAATTGTAAATATTGTTTATTGCTAGATTTTGAACTGAGTTTAATAGTTCCTTTGTTATTTTAATTATATTACAAGTGATTTGTAAAACATATACGATGATTTGATAATCTGAGGGAAAAATGCACACTTTAGAGCAAAAAAACTGCATCTACTTCCCTGCCTCGCCCTTCTCCCATATCAAGTAAAGCTGCCTTCAGGATAAAGGGTCCAGTACTTTTCCTTTAGAACCAATGCCCTCCACAGGACCCAGAAAGAAGAATCCTGATGTACCATAAACAGGTTCCCTGAGGTTCTCCAGTGCTTGCTCTTTGCCTTTTACACAGCCAACTCAGCTGCCCATTTAAAACAGTTGTTTGCAGGGTGGTCACTGCAAGCAAGATGGGGACCAGGTGGCAAAAATCCTCTTTTGAAATCAGTTTTTAATCTTAAGGAGCTGAAGACTGGCGTCACATGTCCAGTCTCCGAATGCCTTGCTACTACTCCTCATGTGACCCTGGATCAGTAGCCGCAGCGTCGCCCAGGAGATCATAGGAATAAATTAGTGGGCCTCCCCTGCCAAGCTACTGAACTGGAATCTGCATTCTAACAAGATCCACAGGTGATTTTGTGCACATTAAATTTTGAGAAGCAATATTCTATAAGACGTGTTTGCAGCAACCTGGTATTATAAAACAAGCACAAATGGTGAGGGCCCCTGATCTCTTATACTTACTATACGCAAAGAAAAAAACATTCCGTCTACCCACTTTATGTTTATTGGCTGAGGCCCTGTAAATTAGACTGACAAAAAACCGAAATAACAAGAAAAAAAATAAGCAGAAGTTTATTAATATGGACATCTCAAATACACATGGGAGTACTCAGCCATGAGTAACTCAAAGGAGTGGTTAGAAATTGGGCTTATACATCTTCTTAACAAAAAAAAAAAAAATTCATTTTTAGAGAAGTGACCTGACACAAGAAAGGGTTTTCAGAATCTAAGGCCAAATTACAGGAAAGCAAATATATAGGGAAAGTTATGATACATAAGGAATACTTTTTAGCAAGATTTGTTATATTGGGTTATCTAGTGCTGTCTCTGAAAATGGTCTAGAGTTATCTCCAGTGATTAACTTCTGTCCTTTCTGGTGAGGTGGGGACACCTTTGCAAGTATATGTAGTACTTCCAGGCAAGTAGAGGGAAGGCAGAGAACTTTTCTTATATCTGTTTCTTCTCAATTGCTTTCAGTTCAAAATAATCCTTGTGCAAAGTGGTATATTTTGGGGTGGCATATTCTGCTACCCTGCACAGCCCTGTAACCAAAAAGCATTATGACTTTGAAAAGCTGGATACCCTTGCCTGAGGGATATACCATATCTAGTTTCCACATCTGAAAAATGGGGATAATAAAATCTCTCCATTATAGGATTCAATAAATTTGAATTAGGTACCATAAAACCTCTAGAATAATGCCTGGAACAGATTAAGTATTAAATAATTTTTATCATCATTATAATAATTATAGATGACAGTTGTAAGGATCAAGTGAGATCATGAATATTCAAGCCTGCTCCAGATGCAAAAGATTCCAATGCATATGTGAGGAGAAAATATTTTACAGATGTTAAGAGTGATTCTTATCCAGAAAGTCAGCTGTGAAGTGATAATTAGGGATCATTGGAGAGTTTGAATTCCTGGGGCCTGATCTGACTGAGATGATCAGCAGGGCCAGGGCCAGTGGAGTGGAATGAAGCTTCCCTGTCTCAAGGCTGCCTTACAGTTCTCAGTCCCTTCCTGCTCAGGGAAGAGGAAGAAGAATTTCCTTATTAGGACAGCTAAGGGAGGTTTCAGTGACTCTTCCCTCTCACATCCCGGACACCATTGTCACATACTCCACTTATCCCCAAGGCTGTTGTTGAGTAATCTGCACATTTTTTCCATATCCAAATTTAGGAGCCCTTTCAAATCTTGATGCCCTTGAACTCAGAGGAAGAAAATGTGTCTGCTTTCCACATACTTCATCAGCTTTCAAGCAAAGTGGCCAACTGCCTTGGACAGGGAGATTCATAAGAGAAAAGCTTTCAAAAATGGTTCAGATCAACTGAGCCTTGAAGAGAAGCAGCAGGAAGATGCCCTCGGGAGGGGACTTGAGCTTGACAGGGAAAGAACAGAATGGGCTCGAGTTAGGGAAAGTAGACAGAGATAATAAAGCTCTTAGGGGTTCTTGTGAAGCCAGATGGATACCAGTGGAGCTAGGATGGAAACCCATGGGAAAATTAGGTGACTAGTGTTCTCCCTTTAGAAATGGTTCTTGACAATTTAAATAAAATTTCAGTCATATTAATCATAATCCTGATGAAAAAGTCAATAGTGAAGCAAAGTAACACTAATAAACTTAGTTCTTAAAATTCAGAATTTCTAACAATGCCATAGGGACCACATAGAATCTTATTTGGTTTTTTGTTTAGTCAAAGCTACACTCAATGGATGCTACAAATAAGCATCTTGCCTGATCTTTCTCTGACATTTGACTGTTTACTCCTTCCCCTCTCTGCTAAGTGATCATTCCTTTTCCAAGCCCCCCTCATGCCCCTCTTACTGTTCTCCCTCGACCCTTATTTGGTCATTCCCAAGCTGACCTGGTGTCGCCTGGATTTCCATTATCTGTTTTCTGTCAGAGATCTTAAACTCAAATTTCTTGAGTTTCAGGGAAGGGCAGTGAATGTGTTAATGAACTGGACTCAATAGGGAGTGGTGTAGAGCATGCAAAACTGGAAATTATCTGTTGTAAAAAGGATTCGCGTTTCTTTTTCTGAAACAGTTGTCGAGTCCAGATTTGTCCATCCCCAGTGTATGGCTGTCATCTCTTCCAAATGTTTATCCCCGGTGTTTGAGTCAGGATCCATCCTGACTCAAGAAGGAACCAAAGGTTGAATCTCTCCTGAGGTCAATGAGATGCACAGGAGAGAGCAGATGCAGCAGGAGCGGGGCTACAGTCATTTGTCTAATACATCTTCACTCCACTTAGACCTTTGGCTGGACTATTTCAAGCCCCATCCTGCTTTAATCTTGATCTCAGCAGGGCCTCCTTGGCTTCCTGGCAATATTTGGTAACCCAGGAAGACCTAAAAGTCACATGCACAAAGCATGTGCAACAAATGTCCCCAATGCTACCTATCACATCATTTCGGTCCGCCTCTCATTTCAGTCCCAGTTGCAGTGGATCGTCTCATGCAAGCTCAGCCTAACCTTGCACTTCAAGCAGGAGCCAATCATCTGTCAGCTTTGCTTCTTGACCAGGTAGTAGTCAGACACCAGGGTAATCTGCTCAGCCTATGTGTAAGCAGAGCCAGAATTACATCAGAATTATGCCAACCTTTCCATCTCCTTCTCATGTTTTGTTCCTATACCTCAATCAGCTATGTATGAGCTCCTCAGTATAAGGAACATCAAACCCTCAAAAGCACATGCTTTGTCCTTCACTTTTTCCCTCATTCACCTGGATTATTCCAGCTTATTTTTCACAATATCACTTATTTTTGACCACTGTAGAAAATCATCATTCCTCTACCTTCTTTTTAGTGGTTTGCAGCATGCTTAAAATCCTACTGCTACTAAATATGCCATTTTGGATATGGTGAGTATCAAAATTAGTAAATACTTTATGGGAATTTATTTGCCACATAGAAGTCATTCAATAAAGGCTGAACTTTTATTTGAGCTACCAAAAAAAAAAAAAACTCAAGAGAATGAAAGAAATGAATATAAAAGCAGCAAACGTGACCACTAGAGTCATAATTATTTAATGAGTCAGAGTGGGGGGACTGTATGATTGACTGAATCATAGAACCCATGAGGTTATGAGAAAGGGTCAAAATAGCTAGAGACCAATATTATTAATTCAAGAAATACACATGGGATGCCTACTTTATGCCAGATAAAATGTTTAGTAACACAGAATTTATATGATGAACTACCTCGGTATTCACCAAGCTGTAATTACTTTGAAAGTATTTGAGCTTACTTGGCTCAAATAAATATTAAAACTTTTAGTATCCTTAAGGTAAAGTTTGAGTTCAGGGCAATAGAATATAGTAGCAATGAATGGTCCCCATTTCCATTGCCAGCTTTGATTGACAATAGGCTGTTTGCACCTAATGTTCCTCTGCTTCAATTGAATTCTGAGTCTGAGAGAGGGTATGTGGCAAAACAACTACAATCAATAAAAGCTACAGAAACTATTAAGAAGTAAGACCATTCCTCACCGCCCCCCACCAGATTTATCACTTAAAACCAAGAAAGACCAGCTCAATCCAACATAGTGACTAATTTCACCTTGTGTTAATGCCTAGCTTAATTATACATTCATTGTAATACATCAGCATGCTAAACACACCCCATGCCACCATGAGAAGAAACAACGAAAAGCTCACATAAGGACGCAAAATGGACAATAGAGTTACTCTCAGAAATCTCCATCCCTTTCCTGGGAAGATCCTGAACATTCCTCCCCCTTATTGAATACCCTAACCCCAATTAAATGAACCTCAATAAAGGAATCAAATACTGCTAAAGAAGGGGCAACTCTCTTTGTGGTATAACCCATTCTCTGTCTCACTGCTTCACTAACAAACTCTTTCACATTAAACTCTATGCTGGCTCATATTTGAATTCTTTCCCATATGAAGTCAAGAACCCATAATGGGTCACAGACTCTCAGGTCTCCAGGCCCCCAGAAAGCCTACATAATAACCAATAAGGATAACTGTGAAAGTTATTAGGACTAATTACCATTTTGTTGATGTGTATAAGAGGAAGTATCAAAGAACTGAGGACTCTTTTAATCAAAATTTTGAATTTGTGAATTTGTTGCTATCTGGTCAGAGTCCTAAGGTCACTGTTATAAAGGTAAAATTGATGTTGCCCTAGTGTTGACTCTGTAACTTCTCTTCATCACCTGTCCACTTCTGCAAATGTCTGGAGAGGCAGCTTGTGATAACAGAAATGACAGGAAAACAAACTGAGTCTGCCCTTTATTTAAATGTTTGTAAGCCTGAACAAATTAGTTTTCCTCTTGGAACCTTCATTTGTTTATCTAAAAGGTGGGGGTGGGGAGGATAGTGTATCTTGCAGAATTAAACAAGGTGATATAAGTCAAGTGAAGCTGTCCTGGTGACAAAGATCCTTTGGTTAATTAAACTTCAGTCAAGTTTCTAAGCCTTCTACTAATCCATCTATGCAATTACTAGTAAAATCCAATTTTAGCAAGAACCCTGCTAAGTCAGTTTAGCAAGACTCCCCAGCCCTTGATATTTGATTATTGCCAGTAGAAATGGGGTCCTTTCATGGAGTCATGAGAAAAGCATTTCTGGGGACCCATGCATGGGAGGTTGAGGTATGGTAGTAAGATTTTTTAGGGTTGAAATAAGTTACTGCCCCCAGGTTCCCAATGTCTCATTTCTGTCCATCTTGTTGTGGAAAAAGTCCAACCTTGTCTTCATCATGCCCAAAAGAAAGGCCAGTGTCCAGAGATTCTGTCATGCCAAAACAGCCCAGTTTAGTCTCTGTCCCCATCTGACTTAGCTTCTGTTCTCAGCTATCTCTGGTTGCTGCTGCATTGCCATACCCAGTCTCATGCTTGGAGCCTGTGCTTGGAGTCCACACAGCCACCAGGCCACAGGCAGCTGCTAGGCCTGCATGACTGCTATGGAAAGAGAATGCACAAGTGCATGGGTGAGCACATGTTGCAGAGTGAGAGACAGAGAGAGCTTGCCTTTGTTAGGCTCAGATTATATTACCCTGAGCCTAGGAAAGACCAGGTGCTGTCAAAATAACCATCTTTCCAATCCTCTGTGGTCTTATGTTGGGTCTTCCCCTAACCAATCCATTTCCTAGATCTTCCAGGGTTCTGTGTCCTTTATTCAATATGATTCTTTCCCACACTGGACTGACAGGCCTCTGTGGTTGCCACCTTGGCTTCTAGTGCACATGCCTTATAACAGTAACTCCCCCTGTGCCATCTTGGCCTCTTTTGGGCATACACCCAGCAGAGGAATTTCCCCTTTATTGTTTATCCCTCCCCCATAGTCTGGGCAAATGAACCAATTTGCCCATATCTACCCTGCGACACTGAAAAGCTGGTCCTTCCTACACAGGAGAGGGAGAGTGTTAATCCCCTTGGTGGGGCAATGCTGCAGTCCCCTGGGTGTCTAGGAATGCTGCAACTTCTAGCAAAACAGGTTTATTACCCAGTTCAGCTCCCCAGTTTATTATACTTAGTAACATCTGGTTCCCTTTGCTCCTTTCCCTTATTAATATCTAGCTACCTACACTAACATGATTTGGTTCTTCATACTTTACCAAGCCCTATGTGATGTTTGGTCACCTTGGCCTGCTTTCAACAAGAACACTGTTAAATCAGTTTAGCTAGATTCTCTCCTACTCCTGATATTTCTTAGTAATTTTCCATTCACTGGCCCCACTCTGCAACTTGGCTATAAATTCCCACTTGCCTATCTGTATTCAGAGTGGAGCCTTATCTCTTGGCCCCTGTATAATTCCATTGCAGTGATCCTAAATAAAATCTGCTTTACCCTCTTTAACAAATGTCACTAACCACTTTTTTCTTCACCAGCAGTCCCTCAGAATAAGGATTCCCTTTCTTTTCCCCCAGAATCAAGATCCCTGTTTTTGAGATTCTTAACCTCAATTTCTAAGAGTCTTGATATTTTTCCTCCCTACCTGCTCTTCTAGTCAAAATTTCAGTGTTAGAAAGAACTAAGAGGTAAAATAGTTTGGGGAAAAGAGCCCAAAGGCAAAAATTCCTTGCCTTCTCTTTGTACTTCTAAGACCTTCAGAGCTGCATTTTCCTGACCACACTAGATGCAACTCTAAAAAGAAAAGCAGATGTCCTGGAGAGAGCTGGAGCTTCTGGAATTTTTGCTTTGTTATGCAAAATGGAAATATTTGAAATGCATGTGTAAATGTCCACCTCTTATTTTTATAATCTCATACTTTATCTTCATTTCTGATTGCTGTTTAATCAGCAATAGCTTGGAACACTTCAAGCTTTTAGTTTCTTCCTCTGTTAAGCAAGTAATGATCTGTAAACAAACTCTTGAATAAGTGCTACTTAAAGGGAACTTTTCATCTTTTTGTAATGTAAAGAATTCTTTCACCATGCCACTGAGCTCACCCTCTAATTGAGTTTTTGTAAGTAGGATATTCAGGGACTCCATTTACCTCTTCTATTTAGAACTTGATTATACATGAAGGGGGAAGGGGTATATATTGACTTTCCATTGCCACTGTAATAGATTACCACAGATTCAGCCACATAAAATAAAACTTTTTTATTAGTTCATACTTCTATAAGTCAGAAATTTAGGTGGGCTCAGCTAAGTTCTATACTCTGGGTCTCAAAAGCAAAAGGCAAGACGTGACCCTGCTAGGGTATTTTTTGGAAGATCTGGGAAAGAATCCATTCCCAAGCTGATAGGCTTGTTGGAGGAATTTAATCCCAGCTGTCATTAGGGGATGTTTCCTGCTCCTAGAGGACACCTAGGTTCTTTCCTACATAGTCCTTTCCATCTTCATACTAGCAAAGGTGCATCAAGTCCTTCTCACTCTTCACAGCTGTCTAGCTTTTCCTTCTGCTTTCTCTTCTGTCACTAAACACAGAAAGTTCTACTTCAAGGACTCATGTGGTTGGATCAGGTTTACTAGAATAACCTCACTTTGTCTAGGTCAAGCGTGGTATGTAACATAACAAAACCATGGATATATCTCTTCACATTCACAGGTTCTAGGGATTAGGGTGCAGAATCCTGAGTGCCATTCCTAGAACTTCTGCCTACCATATATACATTTCTACATAAAGGTAGTTTCCCATTCTGTTTCCTCATCCATCTTCTCTTGAAAGTTCCATCTTCTCAAAAGTTCTTCACATTGCTACACAAAAAAAGACTGGGAGATAGAATAAAAGCAAGCAGAGTACCAGTGGCAGAGTGAGACATCAATAAAAACAGAAATTGTGGAGGCAGATGATCAAGATGACGGAGGAGTGAATGGAAGCCACACTGACCTACTCCCAGGACCAATCTGGAATTACAAAGAAATTGTGGGGAAATCACCCAGAACAAACAACTGAACAATAGCAAGACAGAAGCCTTATAACCTCAGACAGACAGAAGACTCAGTTCAGCACAACCTGACTGGTAAGAAGTGAGGCAGAGACATGAGAAGACTGGCTGGGCACCTTCAGACAGCAGCGCCAGAGGGATATTTAAGCAGCCAATTGGATCCCCCTGAGAAGAGTGGGGTCTAAACCATAAGTGGGGATCCCCAGCCAATAGCACCAAAGCCCAAAAAGCACAGAGATAACAGCACGCTGTGAAAAGTGGCAAGACAGCTCTCTGCCAGAGATCAATAGCTGGAGACTAAAAGAGCCATTTAAAGGGCCAACACCTAAATCGTCATCTGCAGCCACTCACTCTGAACTCTGGCAAAGATGGGGGCAGAGTGAGCTAGAGATGCCTGAGGAGAGACTAGGGATGGAGGCTTCAGGGAGAGAACTGAGAGTAGCCTCTGAGATCCTGGTGTGGAGTCATCTGCCATGCTGCAGCAGCCATCTTGCTTAGGTCAACCACTCTGCTGAGCAGTGGAAGCCTGAGAGGAAACAATAGCCCTGCCCCCAGGAGGGACTATATCCTAGCCCTCTGGCACATAAGCCTAACTGCTGAGAGCACAGTGGCAGCCACGGACAGTAGATCCCAGGAAGTCTTGAACACTGCCTAAGGTCAGACGGGGTCAACATCTGATATCACCAGAGGCAGATTCAGAAAGAAAACACAGCAGTAAATACTAGAGGCTACTAGCACGAAATCCACTGTGGTCTTCTCTATGATTTGCGATGTTTTCTTTACTACATAGCTTTTTAACATTCATTGTCCATCAAGTTTGTGCATATTAAGTCACTAGATTTTATACTATAGTTTCTCTCCTTTCCTATAATAGTCCTAAACTCTTTACAGCCTTATTAATACTGATTCATTTGCTGTTGATAATGACATTACAGGAGGCAGTTATTTTTGCATATGTGGGTTTGTTTCCAGGGCTTTGTGGTTTTGCTCTGGCAGCCAAATAATGTGAAGACAAAGTAAAAACAAAAAACTGAAAGGAAAGGAGGAATCATCAGAAAGACCACTAAATGAAATAAAGTCAAGTAAACAATCAGATATTGACTTCAAAACAATGGTTATAAGGAAGCTCGATGCACTCAGTGAGTTCAGGGAGAATTACAGAAAAACTCCAGAGAAACTATGAGGAATTTACTGCAAACTAAATCAGCATGAAAAAGGACATAGAAACTATCAACAAGAATGAAGAGGAAATGAAGAATACAATTACTGAATTGAAGAACACAGCAGAAGGAATCAAAAGCAGGCTAGGTGAAGCAGAGGTTCGAATCAGTGAGCTGAGGCACATGGTACAAAAAAACTCCAAGAAGAGTAAAAAAATTTAAAGAGGCTCAAAAAGATTGAAAAGGGGTTAAAAGAAATAGAGAACAACCCGAAACATAATATTATCCATATAATAGCAATACAAGAAGGAGAAGAAGAGGAGCAATGGATAGAAAAACTGTTTAAAAAGTAATAATGAAAAAAATCCCTAATCTAAGGAGAGAAAAGGTCACACAATTCCAGGGAGCACAGAGGGTCCCAATAAAGAGGAACCCAAGGAGACTCACTCCAAGACACATAATAATTAAAATGGCAGATATCAAAGACAAAGAGAGAATCTTAAAGGCAGCAAGAGAGAAACAGGAAGTAACATACAAGGGAGCCCCTGTATGGCTAGCAGCTGACTTCTCCACAGAAGCACTATAAGACAGAAGGGAATGGCAAGAACTATCCCAAGTAATGAAAAGCAAAGGCCTACAACCAAGACTAATCTACCCAGCAAGGCTCTCCATTAAAAAGCAAAATAAGGAGTTTCCTAGACAAAAAATAGGTTAAAGGAATATAGCTCTACCAAACCAACATTGCAATATATGCTAAAGGGACTGCTTTAAGAAGATGAAGAAAGAGAGAGACAGAGAGAGAGAGAGAGAGGAACACAGATACAAAGGGAAAAGTCAATAAGTACCTATCAATAATAACTTTGAGTGTAAATGAATTAAATGCTCCAATTAAAAGACATAGAGTAGCCAAATGGATGAGAAAACATGACCTGCATGTATGCTGACTACAAGAGACTCACCTCAGAACAAAACACCTACACAGACTGAAAGTAAAAGATTGGAAAAAAATATCCCAAGCAAATGGAAAGGAGAAAAAAAAAAAGCCAGGGTAGTAATATTTATATCAGACAAAATAGACTTCAAAACAAAGGTCATGAAAAGTGACCCAGAAGGGCACTTCATAATACTCAAAGGAAGAATCCATCAAGAAGACATAAACATTGTAAACTTATATGCACTCAATATAGGAGTACCCAAATATATAAGGAAAATCCTGGAGGACTTCAAGAAAGATATAGATAAAAACACTATGAGAATAGGGAATTTTAACACCCCCTTTTGAACAATGGATAGCTCTTCCAAACAAAATATCAACAAGGATATTGTGGAACTGAACAACACATTAGATCAAGTGGACCTAACTGATATATATAGAACCTTGCATCCCAAAGAAGCAAACTACACATTCTTTTCAAATGCACATGGAACATTTTCAAAGATAGACCACCTGCTAGGACACAAAACAAACCAACAAATTTAGGAAATTTAAATCATATCAAGCATTTCCTCAGATCACAAGGACTTAAAACTAGAAACCAACCTCAAGGACAAAATTCAAAAACATTCAAACTCACAGAGACTCAATAGCATGCTATTAAACAATGAATGGGTCAATACTGAGATCAAAGAAATCAAAAAGTTTCTGGAAACAAATGAAAAAGAACATACAACAGTCCAAAACCAATGGGAAACAGGGAAGACAATCCTGAGAGGAAAGTTCATACCAATACAGGCCTACCTAAAAAAGATGGAAACATTTCACATAAACAACCTACCCTTATGTCTACTGGAGACATAGAAGAACTGGAGAAATAATAACAAACAAAGCCCAGAGAGAGCAGAAGGGAGGAAATAGTCAAGATTAGAGCAGAAATGAATGCCATAGACACTAAAAGAACAATCAAAGGATCAATAAATCCAGGAGCTGGTTCTTTGAACAGATAAAACTGACAAGCCTTTAAGCAGACTTATCAAGAAAAAAAAAGGAGCAGACCCAAATAAATAAATTCAAAAATGAAAGAGTAGAAATTACAACTGATACCACAGAAATACAAAGGATTGTAAGAAATTACTGTGGACAACTATATGCCAAGAAATTTGAAAACCAAGGTGAAATGGACAAATATCTACAAAAATTTAATCTTCCAAAACTGAATGAAGAAGAAGCAGAAAACCTGTACAGACTGATAACGGCTGGTGAAATTGAAGCAGTAATCAAAAAACTCCTGGCACACAAAAGCCTTGGACAGGATGGTTTCACAGGAGAATTTTACAAAACATTTAAGGAAGAACTAACCCCTGTCCTTCTCAGACTATTCCAAAAAATCCAAGAAGAGGGAAGACTCCCAAACTCTTTTCATGAAGCCAGCATCATCTTAATTCCAAAACCAGATAAAGACACAACAAAGAAGGACAACTACAGGCCAATATCGCTGATGAACAGAGATTCAAAAATCCTGAAGAGAATGTTGGCAAACCACATCCAGCAATATATTAAAAAGATCATCCACCATGATAAAGTGGAATTCATCCCAGGGATGCAAGGATGGCACAAAAACATAATACATCACATAAACAAAAGGAAAGACAAACATCACATGATTATATCAATAGATGGGGGAAAAGCATTTGATAAATTACAGCATCCACATGATAAAAACACTCAGTAAAATCGGCATAAAGGAGGCATACCTCAACATAATAAAGGCTATATATGAGAAACCTCCACCCAGCATTTTACTGAATGGGTGAAAACAAAAGGCTTTCCCACTAAGATCAGGAACAAGATAAGGATGTCAGCTTTCACCACTTCTAATCAACATAGTATTAGAAGTCCTAGCCACAGCCATTAGACAAGAAAAAGAAATAAAAGGCATCCTAATAGGAAAGGAAGAAGTAAAACTGTCATTGTTTGCAGATGTCATGACAGTGAACATAGAAAACCCTATAGACTGCACCAAAAAAACTACTTGACATAATAAGTAAATTTGGCAAAACAGCAGGATACAAAGTCAATATTCAGAAATTGAAGGCATTTCTGTACACCAATAATGAAATATGAGAAGCAAAAATCAGGGGGAAAATCTCATTTACTAAAGCAACAAGAAAAATAAAGTACCTAGGAATAAACTTAACCAAGGAAGCAAAAGATCCATACTCAGAAAACTGCACAACAGTGAAGAAAGAAATTAAGGAAGATACAAATATATGGAAGCATGTACCATGTTCGTGGATTGGAAGAATTAACATCATCAAAATGTCTATACTTCCCAAAGCAATTTATAGATTCAATGCAATCTCTATTAAAATAACAATGATGTGTTTCACAGATATAGAACAAACATTTCAAAAATTTATATGGAACCATAAATGACCCCGAATAGCTGTAGCAATTTTGAGAAAGGAGAACAAAGTAGGAGAGATCACAATATCTGATATCAAACTATATTATAAGGGACTGTCTTCAAAAGAGTCTGGTACTGGCATAAGAACAGACACAGGTCAATGGAACAGAATAGAGAGCCCAGAAATAAACCCATGTCTCTATGGTCAACTGATATTCCACAAAGAGGGCAGAAGCATAAAATGGAGTAAAAATAACCTCTTCTGCAAATGGTGTTGCAAAATCTGGACAGCTACATGCAAAAAAATGAAATTTGACTACCAACTTACACCACACCCAAAAATAAACTCAAGAAGGATAAGAAACTTAAATATATGTTGTGACACCATAAAAGTCCTAGAGGAGAATATAGGCAGGAATATCTCAGATATTCCTTGCAGCAATATTTTCACTGATATGTCCCCTAGAGCAAGGGACACAAAGGAAAGAATAAACAAATAAGACTTCATCAAAATAAGAAGCTTCCGTGTGGCTAAAGAAAACATCATCAAAATCGAAAGGGAGCCAACCACACGAGAAAATATATTTGCCAATGATACCTCAGACAAGGGTTTGATCTCCAAAATATTTAAAGAACTCACATGACTACTTTGAGAGACCAACAAAGTCCTAGAAGGTACACAAACCCACCCAGCTGGGAATCAGCACCAGAAGGGCCTTGCTTGTGGGTAGCAGGGGAAGCAACTGAGAGCTGGTGAAGAGCCAAGAAAGCAACATTTTTCCCTCTCAGACCCCTCCCCCCACATGCAAAGCCAAAAAGCAGTGATGGGAATTGCCCAACCCTGGTGAATGCCTAAGGCTCTGCCCCTCACAACATAACAGGTGCACCATGACAAAAAAATATGGTCCAAACGAAAGAACAGATCAAAGCTCCATATATAGTACTAAGCAATGAAGAGAAAACCAACCTGTCAGATGCACAGTTCAAAATACTGGTAATCTGGATGCTCACAGAAATGGTTGAGTGTGTTCGCAAAATGGAGGAAAAAAGGAAGGCTAAGCAAAGTGAAATAAAGCAAAATATACAGGGAACCAACAGTGAAGGGAAGGAATCCAGGACTCAAATCAATGATTTGGAGCAGAAAGAAGAAATTAACATTCAACCAGAACAGAATGAAGAAATAAGAATTTTAAAAAATGAGTAGAGGCCTAGGAACCTCTGGGACAACTTTAAATGTTCCAACATCCAAATCATAGGGGTACCAGAAGGAGAAGAGGAGGGTCAAGACAATGAAAACTTATTTGAAAAAATAATGAAGGAGAACTTCCCCAATCTGGCAAAGGAAACAGACTTCTAGGAAGTCCAGGAAGCTCAGAGAGTCCCAAAGAAGTTGGACCCAAGGAAGCACACACCAAGGTACATCATAATTACATTACCCAAGATTAAAGATAAGGCGAGAATCTTCAAAGTAGAAATAAAAAATGAGACAATTACCTACAGAGTTCCCATCAGATTGCCAGCTGATTTCTCAAAAGAAACTTTACAGGCAAGAAGGAACTGGAAAGAAACATTTCAAGTCATGAAAGACAAGGGCCTACATCCCATATTACTCTAACCAGCAAAGCTGTCATTTAGAATGGAAGGGCAGATAAAGTGCTTCCCAGATAAAGGAAAGTTAAAGGAGTTCATCATCAACAAGCCCTTATTACATGAAACATTAAAGGGACTTATCTAAGAAAAAAAGATCAAAACTATGAACAGTAAAATGACAGCAAACTCACAACTATCAACAACTGAACCTAAAAAAAAGAACAAAAACAAATCAACAAACAACCAGAACAGGAACAGAATCACAGAAATGGAGATCAAATGGAGTGTTATCCATGTGGAGAGAGAGGGTGGAAAATAGAGGAAAAGGTACAGGGAATAAGAAGTATAAATCATAGGCACAAAATAGACAGGTTGAGGTTAAGAATAGTATAGGAAAGGGAGAAGCCAAAGAACTTATATGTACAACCCATGGACGTGAACTAAAGGGGGAATAATGGTGGGAGGTGGGGTGGAGGGTGGAGGGAAATAAAGAGGAGAAAATAAATGGTACAACTGTTATAGCATAATCATCAAAATATATTTTAATAAAACATCCAGATATTTATTTTTATGCATTGATTTATACATTTATCTTTATTAAATATTTATTTATTTATATTCATATATGTGCCATAGTGTGCCATCACTAAAGCTGAAGTAGTTTGTTAAAATCTTCCATGTGCTCTGGGTAAATAAAGCTTCATTCACTCAAACAAAATACAGGGTGAAAAGTATCTAGCCCAAAATTTCTGATAGCATTCACTCATGTTTTAGTACATATTTAATGTTTACCATGTGCCAGATGGTTATATGGGTATGGGAGAGTCACTGAGGTGGGTAAGAGAGAGACACTGATGTAGGCATGGGAAAACAAAAACAATTTGGTCCCTGTTCTCAAGCAACTTCTATTCTCGGCCCTTATGTTGTTAGCACCCTTGCAAGTGCAAAGTTTGGGCTTATAGGACAGTGACAGCTGAGGGTAGACATGTGTCAAATGCTAGAGATCATGTGACCGGTCCAGAATTTGGTCAGAGTAGCAGTCAAAGCCAAGGGGCTGTCCTTGTACATGAAAAGTACTCTATTGCCTCCTGGAAATGCCAGACTTTACCAGTGATGGAATCAAATAGGAAGACTTAACCTAGAGACATCAAACAGGCTTATATAAGGGATATATGAGCTCCATATCATTCAAAACATACAGTAAAGTTTGGTCTTACTTAAGAACTTAGGTAAAATAGTGATTTGCACACAGGAACCTAATTGCCTCTATCTCTAGTAATTTAATTAGATGGATTGATAGATACTAAAAATAGGGGAAAAAATGTTTCCTTAGGCCTGGGTTGCAATCAAATGTGAAAAATAAACTTGAGGGATTTCTAAAGTATACGTTATTTTCATCCAGGAGAAAATAAGGAGGCATGCCTAAACCTTCAGAGTGACAAGGAATAGGGTGGTAAAATCAATGAGAGAACTGGTTCATAAGCTAACTTCACAAAGTAAATTTGACCAAATCCTCAAGTGAAAAATTGGAGAAGAGTTGAGAAATACTATCTTGAATCTAGCAAAGGAGGGAAAAGAGTAAAGAAAGCTTCTTGAAACCAGGAAGAGAGTACAATTGCCCTTCTGAGACTGGAGTGAGTCCCTGAGGGAGGTGAGAAAACCCCAATGGAGCTCCTAGTCACCACAAGAGACAAGGGGCAAGTCTGCAAGGCGGGATCAGCCTCGGGTAGCTCTCCTTCATGCCTTTTATTTCCTTATTTCCTTTTTTTAAGTTTATTTTTAAATTATATTTGACATACTGTATTAGTCTTAGTGTTACAAAACAGTGATTAGACAGTTATATACCTTACAAAGTGATCATCCCAATAAGTCTAGTATTCATCTGGCACCATACATAGTTATTACAATTTTGTTGATTATGTTCCCTATGCTGTACTTCGATTCCTTTTTGACCTGAGCAGGCAGTATTTGAAAACAACTGCATTGAGTGTCCCCAGGTTCATGAACTTGGAGAAAATGGCCAGTGTAGCCAACCTAGGCTCTCCCTGGATATAGTAAATAGCAAAGCAACACAACAAAAGGAGTTCTTACTTACCCAGCACACACTACATATCACACATGAGAAAATGGAGACACATACCAAACCCTCCCAATGGTATAGTGTTAGTGAGTAATAGAGCTAGGATTCTGAATGAGACAGTGGGATTCCACAGGCCCAACTACTTCTGACTGTCACATTGCCTCTTTCAGAAGAACACTGGGCACTACGATAACAGGTGGAGAGGTTTGAGTGGAAGCCATGGCAGAAAGCTGACCCTAGTGCTGTCACCAAAAAGAAGAGAATCAGAGGGATGACACAGATCTAATGGAATTATGCAAAGCCAGGGATCCCTGTATACTCTGCTTGGGATGCAAAATTGCTGAATTTGTTTCATCAGTTACCCAAAAGTGCCTGTCTTTCCCCTTTGTGTGGATTGAGAGGATTTGGTCAGAGGCCATCATCATTCTCTAGCAGAGCCCATATCAGTTATGATTTCACTAGAAGATAATACTGGTTAATTGCAGTATTTGGGTCCTAAGGAAACAAAGTAGAGAAATCATACTTGGGAAAATAGCACTGGAAAGTCAGAAATAGAGAGAAGCTCTGTCTATGGCTGGTGTCTTTTCTTTGGTGGGTGGGGGATTTTTTAATTGTTATTCTATTATGGTTATCCTAATTTCTTATCCATTGCCCTCCTCCACACACCCCACCCCCCACTCCCACAGTCAATTCCTTCATTGTTGTCCATGTCCATGGATCATTCATACATGTTCTTTAACTAGTCCCTTCCCCTTCTTTCCACCATTATCCTCCTTCCCCCTCCTCTCTGGTCATTGTTAATCTGTTCCGTGTTTCCATGCCTGCAGTTCTGTTTTGTTTGTTAGTTTATTTTGTTCCTTAAATTCCTCTTATAGGTGAGATCATATGGTATTTGTCTTTCACCAATGGGTTTTTTTCACTTAGCATAATATTCTCCAGTTCCATACACATCGTCACAAAAGGTAGGAGTTCTTTCTTTCTGCTGTGGAGTATTCCATTGTGTAAATGTACCACAGATTTTTGATCCACTCATCTACTGATAGACACTTAAGCTGTTTCCAATACTTGGCTACTATAGATAGTGCTGCTATAAACACAGGGATGCATAGGTCCTTTTGAATTCATAATTCCAGATTCTTACATTATATTCCCATCAATGGAATCACTGGGTCAAAAAGCATTTCCATTTTTTGTTTTTTTAGGAAATCCCCAACTGTTTTCCACAGTGGCTGCACCAGTCTACATTCCCATAAACAGTGTATTAGAGTTCCCTTTTCTCTACATCCTCACCAGCACTTGTTTCTTGATTTATTAGTGATGGCCATTCTGACTGGTGTAAAGTGGTATCTCCTTGTGGTTTTAATTTTCATCCCTCTGATGGCTAGAGATGTTGAGCATCTTTTTGTATGTCTGTGGGCCCTCTGCATGTACTTCTTGGAGAAAATTCTTTTCAGGTCCCTTGCCCATTTTTAAATTGGATTGTTTCTTTTCCTAGAGCGGAGTCAAGTGAGTCCTTTATATATTTTGGAGATTGAATCCTTGTGCAGTGTATCACTGGCAAATATGTTCTTTCATATGGTTGGTTTGCTTTTCATTTTGATGATGGTTTCTTTGGCTGTGCAGAAGCTTTTTAATTTGATGTAGTCCCATTTGTTTATTTTTCCATTATTTCCCTTGCCCTAGGAGATATATTGGCAAAAATATTGCTACATGGGATATCAGAAATTTTACTGCCTGTTTTCCTCTAGGACTTTTATGGTGCCACAACTTATATTTAAGTCTTTTATCCATTTTGAGTTCATTCTGGTGTATGGTGTAAGTTGGTGGTCTAGTTTCATTTTTTTGCATGTACCAGTCCAATTCTCCCAACACCATTTATTGTAGAGGTTATTACTCCATTGAACACTCACACACACTTTGTCAAATATTAATTGACCATGGAGACATGGATTTATTTCTGGGTTCTCTATTCTGTTTTATTGATCAATGGGTCTGTTCTAATGCCAGTACCATACTATTTTGATTACAGCAGACTTATAGTATAGTTTGATATCAGGTATTGTGATCACTTGAAATTTGCTCTTCTTTCTCAAGATCGCTCAGGCTATTCTGGGTCCTTTTAGTTCCATATAAATTTCTGAAGTGTTTGTTGTAGATCTGTGGGAGATGCCATTGGTATTTGAATAGGAATTTTGTTGAATCTGTAGCTTGCTTTGGGTAGTATGGCATTTTAATTATATTGATTTGTCCAGTCGATGAACATGGTATATTCTTCCACTTATTTGTAGCTTCCTTAATTTCTTTCTTCAGTGTTCTATGGTTTTCCAAGTACAGGTCTTTTACTTCTTTGGTTAAAGTTATTCCTAGGTACTTTATTTTTCTCGTTGTTATAGTAAATGGGATTTTTCCCCCTGGTTTCTCTTTCTTTTTTTTTTTTAAAGATTTTATTTACTTTATTTTTAGACAGAGGGAAAGGGAGGGAGAGAGGGAGAGAAACATCAATGTGTGGTTGCCTCTCATTTGCCCCCTACTGGTGACCTGGCCTGCAACCCAGGCATGTGCCCCATCTGGGGAATCAAATCGGTGACCCCTCGGTTCACAGGCCAATGCTTGATCCACTGAGCTCCACCAGCTAGGGTTAGTTTCTCTTTCTGATATTTCATTTTTGGTGTGCAAAAATGCCATCGATTTCTGTGTCTGGTGTCTTAAACATGGAAGTAATCCTATGAGCAGGGAAGAATGTTCTCAGTGGGCTGGTCTCACCTGGTCAGTACACATGTTTTCCGGTGACCACTGTGGACACCAGGGAGGGAGCTGGTGAATGTAGGCATGAAGGCACAAAGTAGCTGGGAGGTTTAACCATGAAAATGAGACAAATTCTTCTTGTCTCTGTTGCCCAAGAAAGGAAACAACATGAGTGGAGAGGAGACTGCAGAGACAATGGCCTTTCTGATTCTCAAAAATGAAGCATCTGCAATCAGATGTTTACTGGATTACAGCAAAAATGAGGAGAGAGGCAGCCCTGTGTTCAAATCCCAGCTCTGCTGTTTATTACATGAGCCACCTGGACTAGCTTGTTAACTCATTTGAGTTGTAGACTCTGCCTACCTGTGGAGACTATGATCTCTCTCCTATATCAGTGTAGAAATCAAATGTTATCAGCAGGAGACTGCCACATACAGACCCATTCTCACCCTTGTCCACCCTAGTTTATTCTCCACACATCAGCATGGTACCCAAAGGGAACTTTTAAAATCATAGACAGAATTATGAAATTTCCCCATGGACCATTCCATCGCTCACCATTGCCTTGAGAACAAATCTATAGGCCTCCCTATGGCCTGCATGTCTGCCCGTGGCTGCTGCTCCAGCCTCACCTTTGCCACCCATCTCTTTGCCCATTGGGCTCCGACTCCACTGATGGAATCCCTGCCATCCCACTCACTAAGCATGCCCACTCATAACCTTAATGTGCGGCTCTCTAGTTACATACATGGCTCACCTCTTCAGTTCATTAAGGTCTGTGCTCAAAGACCACATCTTCCCTAGCAGTCTATCAAAAATAGCCATCTCTTTACATTTCATTGCCCAACTTTAGTCACCTTCTTAAACTTTATATTATCAATTTATTTATTTATCTGTTGTCTGCTGTATCACACTGGGTTCCAGTCTTTTATAAAACTCCAATGCCTAGACCTGTGCTGGTATACAATGATAATCATAAATGTGAATTACCTTTGCCCTCCTTTTTTTTGTTCCCCATCCTCTCTTTAAACTATGGAATCTTATTTCAGAAGATATGAGAATCAGAGTTCTGTTTTCATAACTGAGGGAGTCAAGCCATACATGTTGTTATAGATACTCCCAACCCCACCTATTAAATCCACATCGTTTTTGCACTTGACCCTCTTCTTTCTTCATGTCCTTACTGCTTCCCAAACTCTACGTCCATTTCCATGCCAGAAGCAAACAGTATGGAATAGATTACTCCCAGAACTGCTGCCCCAGCTTCGGGTCTCCAGCTCCAGATCCTCAGTAAGTACCCTTCTGGGGCAGTAAGCTCTGTAGCCAGTGGCTGATACCATTAGAGGCACCTAGTAAGCTTTATGTCATTTGATACATAATAAATAATAATTTACTGCCAGATGATTACCATATGACTGCTGCTATGATGAGCCATTCAGGAGGAAGTAATAACGATGAGCAAATAGAAAAGCAAACAAACAAAAAAAACAGTCTCTTGTGCTGCACCTAAAAATAAACCTAGGAACACAGAGAGATTCATCAGGGTTGAAATATTATTTTGTCAAAGCCACAGGGATAATAGGTGTGTTTAAATGCACCGTTTCTGCACAGTTTCACTGTACTATGCTAGCACACTTTCCCCCACCCCTCAGAGTCACATGAAGGCAGAGGGGGACTCTTTGGGACTACAGAGAAGACACACATTGACCCCTTGTCATAGTTTGCGACCTGAGGTGATGACTCAGGAGTACTGTGTTATGAAAATGTGACTTCATTCTGACTCCTGAAGGCCAGCATTTGGGAACTCAGAAAAGGTCAATAATAGGGTATTTGGCCTCTAAACAGACCCTAGTCACTGTATATATAAATATACCTTGGGCTATAATTCTTTAAAAATTCTTATACTTGTTAGAAGAATTTGAGAGGAGGGAAGCAGTATTTTATAGTTTTTTTTTTCCCAGTAAAAGAATATTACTGGATGTCTGAATACCTAATAGCAGCAAAACACATGGTGCCAAAGATTGGATTCTGTTAAAAGCTGATGGATATACTGTATGATTCCACTTACGGAGTAACCTTGAAATGACAAAATTATAGTGATGGAGAACAAATCAGTGGTTGCCCAAGGTTATTTTTAAGGGAGGTTATGACTATTCAGAGGTAGCATGAAGGAGCTTCTTTGTAGTGATAGCCAAGCCCTATAACTAACAAAAGAAAAAAATAAAAACCTGATGAAACCCATATAAAATCTAGTTTAATCAACAGTATTGTGTCACTGCCAATTCTTTGGTTTTGAAAATGCACTATGATATGTAAAATGTTATCACTGGGGAAAGCTGGGTGAAGAATACTCCAAAGCTCTCTATATTCTTTTTGCAGCTTCTCTGAGTCTAAATTTAGTTTAAAACAAAAAGTAAAAAAAAAACAAACCTGCAAAAAGATTTACAAAACTGGATCGCAGAGGTTTCAGTTCTGTTATATGAACTAACCACACTTCCCGTGTCTCTCCCACTGTTGTGACTGCAATACAGAGAATTTGAAATCTGAAGGAGCTATTGTAGGACTCTGAAACACAAATAGCAGTAGGTGGATTGAAAAAGAATATCAGAATCCAAAATACCATGAAAATATTGATGAGTTTACATGTGTTTTCCTCCAGGATTCCTTAATTTAAATGCTATTCAAACTGAAATCTACAGGTGACCATCAGCTCAGAGAGACATATGGGAAAAGCCCTTCAATTATCACTCTGGGAGCTGAAAATAGAACTCTGAAATAAAAAATCCCGGAGAATAAAAAAAAAATTAAACAAATTTAAAAACCTCTAGAAATTATAATAATAAATACATTTAGCAAGGTTATAGGACATAAGTCAATAAAGAAAAATCAATCTTTTTTCTGCATACAACAGATTCCCCTTACTAATGGGGATATGTTCCAAGAGCTCCAGTGGATGCCTGAGACTGCATATGGTACTAAGATATCTATATCTATATCTATATCTATATCTATATCTATATCTATACCTATATCTATATCTATATACCTATATATCTATAGATATATCTATAGATATAGATATATATATAAGATATATACATATCTGTATCTATACAGATCTATATAGATCTATACCTAGATCTATATAGATATAGATAGATAGATCTATAGATATATATATAGATCTATATAGATATAGATATGTACATACATATAGGTATAGATATAGATATATACATATGGCATGTATATATGTGTCATATACATGTATATGCCAAATATATATATTTGATTTTTATCAAGTTTCTGTGCTTGTATATATGCATATATGTGTGTGTATATATACACATATATATTTTTTTTTATTTTTCCTATACATATATACCTATTCCAAAGTTTAACTTACACATTAGGTACAGTGAGAGATTAACAACTAACAACTAATAAAATAGAACAATTACAACAATATAATAAAAGTATTGTGAATGTAGCATTAATAAGTAAAATAAGGTTTACTTGAACACAAGCACTGTGATACCATAACAGTTGATCTGTTGTGGGTACAAAGTGACTAACAGTGGGCAGTGTACATGGCATGGATACAATAAACAAAGGGATGATTCACGTCTAGGGACGGATGGAAAAAACAAGATGAAATTATCATATTACTCAGAATGGTATATAATTCAAGATGTATGAATTATTTTTATTTCTGTATTTTCCATTTAATATTGTCATATCTTCATTGACTGAAAGTAACTGAAGCTAAGGAAAGCAAAACTGCAGATAAGGAGGGACTATTGTACTAATGTAAAATTAAAATAGAAATTAAAACAATATTTAAATAGCTTCAATGAAAAAATAAAATAGTTTGCTTTACATCTAAAATAATAAAATATAATACTTTTATACTGAAAACTACAAAGAACTGATAAATTAAAGACAAATAAATGAAGAAGTCTATTATGTTACTTTGAGCAGAATGTTTTTCTCCTGAAATTCCTATGTCGAAGGCTAGTTTCCAATGTGATGATATTTGGAGTTGGAGCCTTTGTGAGGTAATTAGGCCATGAGGATAGAACCCTCATAAATGGGATTACCATACTGCACTTATAAGAAGAAACATGAGAGAAAATCTCTCTCGGCCATATGAGGATACAGTGTAAAGGTAGCTGCCTACATGGCAAGAAGTGGGCTTTCATCCAGATGTTTGTACTACCAGCAGCTTCATCATGGATTTCCCAGCTTCCAGAACTGTTAGAAATAAATGTTTTTGCTTAAACGACCCAGGCTATGTTATTTTTGTTACAGCAGCCCTACTAAGATCCATGTTCATGGGTTAGAAGCTTCAATATAGTAAAGACATTATTAATTCTTCCCAGTTTGATCTGTAAATGAATGTAATGCTGACCAAAATTTCAGCAAAACCTATTGTAGATTTACAGGTTCTAAAATTTATATGGAAAGGCAGAAAAACTTGAATAGCTAGAAGGATTTTGATTTAAAAAAAAGAAAAAATTCATAGTAATCACATTAATTTTAACACTTGTTATAAATCTATAACAAAGCATTGCGGTATTGGTGAAGGAAAAAGCACACAGATGAGTGAAACAGAGTAGAGTGTTGAAAAATAGATCCACATAAATATGGCCTATTGATATTTGACAAAGCTGCAAAAACAATTCAATGAAGGCAAGGTAGTCTTTTTCAACAAATGATGTTAGAACAATTTGACATTTACAAACAAAAAGAAACTTAACCTACACCTCACATCTTATACGAAAATTAATTTAGAATTGATCAAACACTTAAATGTACAATACAAGACTATAAATATTTTACGAGAAAGTTTTCATGGCCTAGGGCTTTGTAAAGAATTAGAATGCTTATCTATAACACCAAAAGCTTGATACATATAATAATTTTTTATAAACTGGACCATCAAATTTAACAATTTTGCCCTGTACTCTATCAGAAGAATGAAAAGACAAGCTACAGATTAAAAGAATATATTTATAAATCACACATCTGAAAAAAGACTTCTTTTCATAATAATAAAGAACACTCAAAACTCACAATGAAAGAACAATAGCACATTTTTAATGGGTAAAAGAAGTTTACCAACACTTCACCAAATTAGCTATACAGGTTGCAAATTATCACATAAAAAATATTCAACATGATGAGATGCTGAATGCCAATTAAAACCATAATGAAATATAACTGACATCTATTGAATGTTCAAACTAAAAACTACTGACAATACCAAGTGTTAACAAAAATATGGAGTAAGTGTATTTTTCATACAATACTGGTCAGAATCAAAAATGATGCAGCCACTGTAGAAAATTGGTAGTGTCTTGCAGAGCTAATCATATACTTAGCATATGGTCCTACAATCTCGCTTCTAGTGACTGATCCTAGAGAAATGAAAACATGTTCACACACACAAAATGCTTATACATGGATATTTATGGCACCTTAACTATTAATCACCAAACACTGGAAATAATCTGAATATCTCTCAACTAAGGAATACAAACAAAAACAAACAATGATACGTCCACACAACAGAATATCCTTCTGCCATACTAACAAACATCTATTGATATACACAGAAAACAAGGATGAATCTCAAAAGCATTATGCTGACTCACTTTATCCCAGGATCAAACTGGGATTACAAATAAATTTTAGAACTACCATCCTGAATAACCAACTGAAGACTGGCTGAAGAGAAGTCTTATAATGAAGGATTTACAGAAGAAGCCACATCAAAGTTGGTAGAAAGGGAGGCAGCTGAGGTTCTAGAGAGATACCTCAGCTATGAAGAGTTATACCTGAGAAGTGTGGGGTCTAAACCCCAAGCCAGGCTCCCCAACCCAGAATGACAGAGCTAAAAAGAGGCACCCATATGACATCTGGCTATGAAAAGCAGTGGGGTTTCTGTCTTCCAGGGCGAAGTGGGTATCTGCTAGAGAGATATAGGCACTCTTTTAAAAGGCCAATGCACAAAATATGTTTACAGCCACTCATATAGGTTCTGGCAGTGGAGGGCAGAGCAAACTAGTCATATGGGCAGAGCCTGGGGATTGTGATTCTGGAAAGAGAGCAAGGAGTCAACTGCCAGCATCTCTGTGCCGAGTCCTTCCTTCATACCACAGATGCCATGTTTCTTGGGTGGAGCACTCCCCTCATTAAGCATCAGCCTGTGGGATAGCAATAGCTCCACCATTTGGACCCTCTCTCAGCCCACCCTGTGGATATTTTGCCCAGCTGAGAAATACAGCAAGAGGCTCTTTTACTGACTGAGCGTAACAGGAGGCAGGCAGGAGGAGGAAGATCTCATAAGGGTACCTTAGGACTTTTGTTGACCGGCCTCTCAGCACGGTGCTGCTAAAAGCTGTCCTTATTGTGCAATGTGGTCATTCCCATGCACACTCAGGCCCAAAAGAGGCATCCACAAACTGTGGAATGCTTGTAGCTCCAAACAGTTTGCCAAGGGACCACTCACAGGCAGAATCTCACGTTAGCCTGCACCAGAGACCATCCTAAGAAGCCCAGAACCAACACACTGAGTGGCCACCTTCAGACAATATCAAAGCTGGATCCAGTAGGCTTCACAAGTGGAATAGCCAAAGAGAGACATCAGTAGGCACCAAACCCAGCAGAGGCAAATTCCACTTAGTGTGGTCAGTACCTGCAAAGCAGTTCACATGCCATGGTCAGAGCTGAGCCTCACAGTCAGCCAGCCTGAGGATCAGTCCCACACACACACACAATCCAATAGCAATCAAGCTTAAATTACAACAAGGGGATCACATAACCCATACAACAGGCATTCCTAGAGCAATCAGCTAAGGTGATCAAGGAGACTATACCACTGGACCCCATAAGAAACCTACTACATAAGTTCACCCCATGAAGACTGGGAGTCATAGAAGATCAATCTAATACATAGAAACAAACACTAATAGGCAGGAGCCAAAATAGGGAGACAAAGAAACAAGCTCCAAGTGAAATAACAGCAGAAATTGCCAGAAAAAGAGCTAAATGAAATGTAGGCAAGCAATTTACCAGATATAGTTCAAAGTAATGATTATAAGAATGCTCAAGAGCACAGAAAGGACATAGAAACCATAAAAGAGGACCAGTCAGCAATAAAGAATACAATATCTGGAATGAAGAATACACTGAAAGGAATAAGCAATAGGTTGGATGTAGCTGAGGATCTAATCAGCAATTTGGGTAACAAGGTAGGAAAAAAATACCCAATCACAGAAATAACCACAAAAGAAAAGAATTTTAAAAATGAGAATAGGTAGAGGGATCTTTGAGGCAACAGGAAACATAACAACATGCACATTATATGGGTACCAGAAGGAGAATAGAGAGAGAGAGCAAGGGAATCAAGAAATTATTTGAAAAAAATAATGACTGAAAATGTCCCTAATCTGGTAAAGAAAAAAGACATACAAATCCAGGCAGCACAGAGAGTCCCAAACAAGAGGAACCCAAAGACACCCACACCAAGCCATATTATAATTAAAATGGAAAAGCTTAAAGACAAATAAATAATCTTAAAAACAAAAAGAGAAAAAGTTACCTACAAGGGAGCTCACATAAGGTTGTCAACTGATTTCTCAACAGAAACATTTCTGGCTGGAAAGGATTGGCATGAAATACTCAAAATGATGAAAGCAAGGACTTACAATCAAGACTACTTTACTCAGAAAGACTGTCATTTAGAATTGAAGGAGAAATAAAGAGCTTCCCAGACAATAAAAAACTAAAAAAGTTGTTACCACCAAATCAGTGTTATAAGAAATGTTAAAGGGCCCGTTTTAAGAAGAAATGAAAAGAAAAAACAGAGGAACACAGTTAAAAGAATATAATGGCAATAAATATATACCTATCAATTATTATTTTAAATGTAAATGGCTAAAATGTTCCAATCAAAAGACATTGGGTAGATGAAAAGATAAGAAAACTAGATGCATATATAAGCTATCTACAAGAGACCCACCTCAGGACAAAAGATGCACACAGACTAAAAGTAGGATTGTGGAAAAAAGATATTTCATGAAAATATAAAAGGAAAAACAACCTGTGGTAGCAATAGTTATATTAGATAAAATATACTTTAAAACAAAGGCTATAGTAAGAGACAAAAGATACTACATAATGATAAAGGGAGCAGTCAAACAAGAGGCTATAACTCTTGTAAACATTTATGCATCCAACATAGGAGCACCCAAATATGTAAAGCAAATCTTGATAGACATAAAGGGAAAGATTGACAGTAATACAGTCAGAGTAGGGGATTTTAATGTGCTGTTGGCATCAACAGATAGATCTTCCAGACAGGAATCAACAGGATAATGGCAGCTTTAAATGACATACAAGGTCAGATGGATTTAATTGATATCTTCAGAGCATTTCACCTCAAAGCAGCAGAATAAGCATTCAAGTGCATGTGGAACATATTCTATGACAGACCACATGTTAGGACACAAAACAAGTGTCAATAAATTTAAGATTGAAATCATGTCAAGTATCTTTTCTGGCCATAATTGTATGAAAATAAAAATTAATCACAAGCTAAAAACTGAAAAACACACAAAGATATGGAGGATAAATAATGTATTACTACAATGAATTGGTTAACAATGAAATTAAGGAAAATAAAACAAAATATATCTTGAAACAAATGAAAAGGAGAACTCAACAAACCAAAAAAATAAAAATCTATCAGACACAGCAAAAGCAGTCATAGGAGGGAAATTCATAGCATTACATTTTTAACTCAGAAAAAAAAAGAAAATCTAAAATAAAGAATCTAACTTTTCACTAAAAGGAAATAGAAAAAGAACAACAAACAAAACCCTAAGTGAGTAGAAGGAAAGAAATAATAAATATCAGAGCATAAATAAATGAAATAGAGTCTAAAATACAATACAAAAGATCAATGAAACTAAGACCTGGTTCTTTGAAAAGATAAACAAGATTTGCAAACTTTAATCTGTCTTATCAAGAAAAAAAGAGAGGACCCAAATAAATAAAATCAGAAATGAAAGAGGATAAGTAACAATTGACATGAAAGAAATATAAACTATTGTATTAAGATACTACAAATAACTATATGCCAACAATTTGAACAATCTGGAAGAAATGGATATATTCCTAGAAACACACAGTCTTCTGAAGCTAAAAGGGGAAGAATCAGAGAATCTGAACAGACAGACTACATCTAGTGAAACTGAAGCAGTAATCAAAAATCTCTAAACAAACAAAAGTCATGGACTAGATGACTTCACAGGTGAATTTTACCAGACATTGAAGAAGAACTAACAACTACCTTTCTCAAATTATTCTAAAAATTCAAGAAGAGAGGAGACTCTCCATTCATTTTACAAGGCCAGCATTATCCTAATTCCAAAATCAGATAAACAACACAAATAAAAAATTATAGACAATATCCCTGATGAACATAGATGCTAAAGTCCTCAACAAAATGCTATCAAATCTGCTCTAGCAATACATTAAAAGGACCATGCATCCTGACCAAGTGGGATTTATTACAGAAATGGACCATTGGTACAACATTCCTAATCAATAAATGTGATATGCCACATAAAAAAAAAAACAGGGGTAAAACCTACATGGTCATATCAATAGATGCAGAACAATCATTTGATAAAATCCAGTGCCCATTTATGATAAAAACTCAACACTGCAGAATGGAGAGGACATACCTCAATGTAATCTAGGCCAACATTATACTAAATGGGCAAAAAATTTTTAAAAAACAAGTGTTTCCCTTAAGATTGGAAACAAAACAGTGATGTCCACTTTCACCACTCTTATTCAATATAGTACTGGAAGTTGTAGTCACAGCAAACAGAAAAGAAGAAGAAATAAAAGACACCCAAATTGGAAAGGAAAAAGTAAAAATGTCATTATTTGCCAATGACATGATACTGTATATAGAGATACTTAAAAGATTCCACCAAAATTTACTAGAACTGATAAACTAATTTGGCAAAGACACAGGATACAAAATAAATATGCAGAAATTAGTTGAATTTTTTTACACCAACAATGAACTATGAGAAAGGAAAACTGGGGAAAAGAATTCAATTCATAATTGCTCCAAAAAGAATAAAATACCTAGGAATAAATTTCAGCAAAGATGTAAAAGACCCATATACAGAAAATTAAAAGGTACTGAAGAAATTGAGGAACATACAAATAAGTGGAAGTATATATCATCTTCATGGGAGGGAAAAATTAACATCATTAAAATGTTCATACTACCCAAAGCAATTTATAGATTCAGTGCAATTCTTATCAAGATACCAATGGCATATTTCACAGAACTAGGACAAATATTCCAAAGATTTATACAGATTCACAAAAGAGCCCACATAACCACAGCAATTTTGGGAAAGAAGAACAAAGTTGGAAGAATCATGCTACCTAATATCAAACTATACTTCAAGACCGTAGGGATCAAAACAGCCTGGAACTGGCATAAAAACAGGCACATAGATCAATGGAACAGAATAGAGAGACCAGAAATAAAACCACACCATTATAGACAATTAATATTTGACAGAGGAGGCAAAAACATACAATGGGGTAAAGACAGTCTATTCAACAAATGGTGTTGAAAAAATTGGACAGATACATGCAGAAAAATGAAACTAGACCACCATCTTATGCCATACACAAGAACAAATTCAAAATGGATTAAAGGTTTAAATGTTAGGCTCAAAACCATAAAAATCCTAGAAGAAAATAGGCAGTAAAATTTTAGATATTTCTCATAGCAATATCTTTTTCTGATATATCTCTTCAGGCAAGGGATATGAAAAAGTAAGCAAATGGGACTACATCCAACTAAAAATATTTGCATAGCAAAGGAAACCATCAACAAAATGAAAAGACTGCCCACTGAATGGGAGAATATATTTGCCAATGATATATCTCTTAAGGGACTTATATCCAAAATTTATAAAGAACTTATGAAACTTAACACACACACACAAAAAAAACCCCCAATCCAGTTAAGAAATTGGCAAAGAACCTGAATACACACTTCTCCAAAGAGGACATATAGCATACAGATGGCCAATAGGCATGTGAAAATATGCTCAACATCACTAATCATAAGAGAAATGCAAATTCAAACCACAATGAGATATCACCTCACACATGTCAAAATTTCTATCATCAATAAATCAATAAAAAAGACGTGTTGGTGAGGAGGTTGAGAAAAGGGAGCCCTCCTGTTGATTGGTGCAGTCACTGTGGAAAGCAGTATGGAGTTACCTCAAATAATTAAAAATAAAGCTGTCTCATGACCCAACTATTCTACTTCTGGAAATTTACCTGAAAAATGTCAAAACACTAATTTGAAAGAATATATGCACCCCTATGCTCACTGCATCCTTATTTACAACAGCCAGGATTTGGAAGCAGCTCAAGTGTCCATCAGTACATGAGTGTATAACAAAAACTTTGGTACATTTACACAATGGAATATTATGTGGCGATAAAAAAGAGGAAATATTGGGTTGGGCACAAAGTTGTTTTTCTTTTTCTGTAAGATGGCTCTAGTAGCACTAAGTTGCATTTAATTTCATTCTAAACAGTTTTGTTAGATTTTATTGTGTCAGCTGTCCTATCAGTGTGCATTAAAAATAAACATCAAAATTGGTGAATTTTTTATAGCCATGTTAATATTGAAGATCAAAGAAAATATGCAAAACATGCACATTATGCTTTATTATCTTAAGAAAGGTAAAAACACAATAGAAATGCAAAAAAGGATTTGCAAAGTGTATGCAGAAGTTGCTGTGACTGATCGAACATGTCAAAAGTGGTTTGTGAAGACTCATGTTGGAGATTTTTGGCTGGACAGTGCTCCACAGTTGGGTAGACAATTCGAAGTTGATAGTGTCAAATTGAGACGTTAACTGAGAACAATCAATATTATACCATGCAGGAGATAGCCAACATACTCAAAATATTCCAGTCAATAAAGTTATTGGTGAAAATGAAAAATGTGTCTTTTTAAATTTTAAAGAAAGAAGAAGCGAGAGAAGAGGGCAGCGATGTAGGTGGGAGCTGAGCCCACTTGCTCATGCACCCAACTGTGACACTTAACCAATCTTCCGAACAACAAAGTGAACAGCCAACAAAATCTTAGCTGATATGAAGTTTGGAAGCCAAAGTGTGCAGAGGATGCTTCAAAACAGGAGGTAAGGAGGTTTTTAGGCTGATGGGGAAGGTCCTCGAGCCTGGCGCCAGAAACTGCGGCAGCCATGGGGACACTGGAGGAGAATTGGATCAGTGATAACAGCCTAGTGGCTCCCTTGCTTCTTAGGGCGAGAAACTCCCAGACCCACACCAGCGCAGACCCGGATGCATAAAGTCACTGCAGGGGGAAATAAAGGCAACAAGCACACACATGGCTGACGACATACCCAGGCTGGGGTGGTGGTAGCCTGCTGGGACAATGCCAGAGATTTTTGGAGATCCTGATGGCACCTGGAGCTAGAAGAGGAAGTGGGCCGTGACTGGCCATGACCCAGATAGACTCAGAGCTTGCCAGAGAGTTGGAATGTATGGAAATCCAGGCAGTGGCTCAGAGCAGCAGCAGCACCCAAAGAGAGTGTTTTCAAAAGGGGAATTGAGTCGCACTGTGCAGGAACATCGCATGCACAACAGCCAGGCCAACAAAGAGGGAGGAGCATGGGCGTGATTTGCTCCCACTTAGTGCACCTCATGGATTGATCAAAGGGGTGCAAAGCGAGGTGGTTTATCAGTGCCAGCCGGGCACAATTGCACAGAATGGAGAGTGTGGGCCACACAGTGCTCTGAGGGTGTGGGCTGGGCACCTGTGATTACTGTAGCCCAGACTGAGACCCCATCCTTGTGGAATCTCAGGAAAGGAAAACTGGAGCCCAGTCCCCAAGTGCTTACAGGAATCAGGGAGATCTGCAAAACTAGCTAGGCAGGCTTAACAGTCAGCAGGAGGCTTTTTTTTTTTCAAGAGTAAGGAAGTAAGTCCTGGAGCTGAGAGAAAACCAAGAGACAGATCCAGAAAGAAGTCAGAAGGTGAAAAACCAACAGCTGAAAAAAAATTTCACTTTGCTCTTCATCAGGACTTGCATGTTTTCATTTTAAATTTCTTACTTATTTCTATTTATTTAATTTTCTTTATTTATTTTTATTGTTTATTTGGGTTTTTTATTCCCCCTTTTGTATTGCTATTTAATTTTTCTTCTTTTACTTCACTCGTATTCCAAATAACTCACTACTCCTGAACTTTCACTTTTTATTCAGATTATATATTATTACACTATAGTTATTCCAGATCCCACACAGCACCCTTCCCTGGTCTCAATCCATTTCACCATCTTCCTGAGCTTTATCACTGTTGGTGTAAACTTTATTTTCTCTCACACTATGCCAAGTTTCTATCCCTTACTTTCACTATTTCTCCTCCATCTAACCCTGCATAAGCATTCCTCTTTCTTAAGTCAGCTCACATTCTTTTTCTCCTCTTATAAGAGTCTTATTTCTTTTCCACCTTTTATAAACAGTGGCTATTTGGGTGAAATAACATGGTTATTGCTGTACTTCTCCAAAGGAACTCCTATTTGCTCACTATTTGTTTGTACTTTAAATCCCATACAATATTCTCCCCCAGTCTTGCTCCATTTCACCTACCCTATGCCCCTAATCAGTTGAGTGAGGAATTTTATTTCATGGTTTTCACTCTCCTTTTTTTCCCCTCTCTCAACTTTGGCTTTACTCCTTATCTTTATTAGTTTGCTACCCCTATCCTCTTAAAACCATTTTCCTTTACTGTAGACATCTCATATTCACTTTTTACTTTTCTACAATATTCTTATTCCCCTTCCACCTTTATTAAACTTCATTCAACTGTTGTTGCTATCAACCCTGCTGTGTTTTTTCCTGAAATTTTGCTCCTGTTGCTCCAGTACCTTTTCAATTTTACTTCACACCTCATAGTATACTCCTCCCTTTTTTTTACCTCATTGTTTCCATCACCCTTTCATGTTTTATTTACATTTTAAATTTTGTTCTCTCCCTTCCTTCACCTTGGTTCTATCCTAACTCTTATCAATTCTCCTCCCTCTTATCACTCAATAAAATTTTCCTCTCTTCTAGTCAACTCATATACCCTTTGTTATATCTTATACTATCTATAATCTCTTGTCACCTTTATTAATCTTAGTTCTATTGCAGTTGAGATTGCAATTGTGGTATGGGAATTATTTTTGCAGGCATAGGTTTGGTTTTCTGGTAATATGGCTTTTTAACCAACACCTATGCAACAGCATAAAAGACAAGGTGGGAGTTGTGACTACTGGTAAACCCTCTGGAGGGGAGAACCCACCAGCAGAGAAGCCACCAACAGGTAAAGCCCAAGTACAACAAGAGAGCCCATACAAATAGAAGAAAAGGGAACCCTAGAGCATCCAGACAAGGAGATCAAGAGACCACAAAACTGTGGTCTTCACCCCATGAAGACAGATGAAAAGCAGAGAATCTGGAAAAGCAGAAACAAACAAAAAGAGTCACCAAAATTGGGGAGACAAAGAAAGGCCCCACAATCAAAAGGAATGAAAGAATCACCAGTAAAAAGATAAATGAAATGGAGGCAAGCAAACTATCAGACATAGAACTCAAAAGAATGGCTATAAGGATGCTCAAGGAACTCAGTGACAAATACGAGGAACTGGGTGGGAAGTATAATAGCATGAAAAAGGAAATAGAAACTATAACAATAGCCAGAAAAAAATGAAGAATACAATAACTGAAATAAAAAAAATACACTAGAAGGAATCACAAGCAGGCTGGATGAAGCATAGGACCAAATTAGTGACCTGTAAGAAGGGGTATAAAGAAATACCAAGGTAGAGCATCAGCACAAAAAAAAAAAAAATAGACTCAATAATATTAGGATAGCTTAAGGGAACTTCAGAACTACATGAAACACAATAACATTTGAACCATAGGTATACCAGAAAGAAAGAAAAGGAGTAAGGGATAGAAATTTGTTTGAAAACAATGACAGAAAACTACCCTAACCTGGAGTGGGGGAAAGCTAGGCAAGTTCAGGAAGCACAGAGGGTCCCAGCAAAGATTAACCCAAGGAGGCCCAGTCCAAGACAGATCATAATTAAAATGGCAAAACTCAAACTCGAAGAGAGAATCTTAAAGCAGCAAAGGAGAAAGAGTAACATAAAAAGGCAGCTCCAATAAGGTAAGCAGGTGATTTCTCTACAGAAGCACTACGAGCCAGAACAGAATGGCTAGAAATAGTCCAAGTAATGAAAAGTGAAATCCTGCAACCAAGACTACTCTACCCAGCAAGGCTCTCAATTAAAATGGAAGGCACAATAAGGAGTTTCCCAAACAAAAGATGGCTAAAATAATATACCTCCACTAAACCAGCATTGCAAGATATGCTAAAGGAACTGCTTTAAGAAGATGAATAAAAAGAGTGAGAGAGTGAGGAACACAGGTTCAAATGGGAAAAATGAATAACTATCTATCAATAGTAGCCTTAAATATAAATGGATTAAATGCTCCAATCAAAAGACAGAGAGTAGCTGAATGGATAAGAAAACATGACACACACATGCTGCCTATAAGAGACCTACCCACATCAGAAAAAAAGACACAGACTGAAAGTGAAGGGCTGGAAAAAAATATTCCAAGCAAATGGACAGAAAAAATAAATCTGGAGTAGCAATACTTACATCAAACAAAATAGACTTCAAAACAAAGGACATAAAGGAGACCCAGAAAGGTACTTTAATAATACTCAAGAGCAGAATCCATCAGGAACACATAAACATTATAAACCTCTATGCACCCAATATAGGAGCACCCATATATATAAGGAAAATCTTGGAAGACATCAAAGAAGATATCAACAGCAACACACCCAAAGCAGGGGATTTTAACACCCCATTGTCAACAATGGATAGCCCTTCCAAACAAAATATCAACAAGGATGTTGAGGCATTGGACAATGCCCTAGATCAAATGGACTTAACTGATACATATAGAACCTTTAATACCAAAGAAGCAAAATACACATTCTTTTCAAATGCACATGGAACATTTTCAAAGATAGACCACATAATAGGACCCAAAACAAGTCTCAAGAAATTCAACAAAATTGAAATCATATTAGGCATTTTCTTGGACCACAAGGGTTTGAAACTAGAAAACAACCACATGAAAAAAATAAAAAACACTGAAGCTCATGGAGATTGAATAGCATGCTATTAAACAATGAGTGAGTTAATAATGAGATCAATAAAGAAATAAAATAGTTTTTGGAAATAAATGAAAAAAAAAAAAAAAACCCACACAACAATCCAAAACCAAGGGGACACAGCAAAGGCAGTCCTTAGACAGAAGTTCACAGCAATACAGCCCTACCTAAAAAAAGAAAGAAATATATCAAATATACAACCTAACCTTACATCTACAAGAACTGGAGGAACAATAACAAACAAAGCCCAAAGACAGTAGAAGGAAGGAAATACCCATAATCAGAGCAGAATTAAGTGACATAGAAACTAAATGGACAATTCAAAGGATCAATAAATCCAGGAGTTGGTTCTTTGAGAAGATAAACAAAATTGGCAAGTCTTTAATTAGGCTCACCAAGAAGAAAAAAGGGAGGATTGAAAAATAAAACCAGAAATGATAAGGAGAAATTATAACTGATATCACAGAAATACAAAGGATTGTAAGAAATTATTACAAACAAACATATGTGAAGAAATTTGAAAGCCTGGGTGAAATGGAAAAATTTCTGGGAACATATAACCTTCCAAATCTGCATCTAGAAGAAGCAGAAAGCTTGAAAAAACCAATAACAGGTGCTGAAATTGAAGCAGTAATCAAAAAACTCATGGCACACAAAAGCCCTTGACCGGAAGGTTTCACAGGAGAATTTTACAAAACCTTTAAGGAAGAGCTAACCCTTTTCCTTCTCAAGCTATTCCAAAATAACCAAGAAGAAGGAAGACTTTCAAACCCCTTTTATGAGGCCAGCATCATCCTGACCCCAAGACCAGATAAAGACACAAAAAGGAAAGAAAATTCTGGTCAATATTGCTAATGAACACAGATGCTAAAATCCTCAAGAAAATACTGGCAAACCACATCCAGCAATACATTAAAGAGATCATCCACCATGATCAAATGGGATTCATCCCAGGGATGCAAGGATGGCACAATATTGCAAATCAATAAGTGTAATACATAGCATAAAAAAAAGGAAGGACAAAAATCACATGATCATATCAATAGAATCGGAAAAAGTATTTGATAAGGTACAGCAGCCATTTATGATAAAAACACTCAGCAAACTGTGAGTAGAGGAAGCAAGCCTCAGCATAATACAGGCCGCATACAAAAAACCTACAGCCAACATCATACTCAATGTGTAAAAACTAAAATCTTTCCCACTAAGATCAGGAACAAGACAAGGATGCCTGCTTTCACCATTTCTATTCAACATAGTATTGGAAGTTCTAGCCACAGTGGTCAGACAAGAAAAGAAATAATAATCATCCAAATGGGAAAGAAGGAAGTAAAACTGTCATTGTTTGTAGATGACATGGCAGTGTACATAGAAAACCCTATAGACTCCACCAAAAAACTACTCAACCTAATAAGTGAATCTGGCAAAACAGCAGGATCCAAAGTCAATATTCAGAAATCGAAGGTGTTTTTGTACACCAACAATGAAATATCAGAAACAGAAATCAGGAAAAAAATCCCATTTGCTGTAACAAAAAGAAAAATAAAGTACATAGAAATAAATTTAATCAAGGGGGTAAAAGACCTGAAAACTATACAACACTGAAGAAAGAAATTAAGGAAGACATGAATAAATGGAAGCATATACCATGTTCATGGCTTGGAAGAACAATATCATCAAAACATCCATACTACCCAAAGCATATTATAGATTCAATGCAATCTCTATTAAAATGCCAATGACATAATTCACAGATATAGAACAAACATTTCAAAAATTTATATGGAAACATAAATGACCCTGAATAGCTGCAGCAATTTTGAGAAAGAAGAACAAAGTAGGAGAGATCACAATACCTGACATCAAACTATATTATAAGGTCACTGTCATCAAAACGGACTGGTGCTGGCATGAGAACAGACACATAGATCAATGGAAGAGAATAGAGAGCCCAGAAAGAAGCCCATGTCTCTATGGTCAATTAATATTCAACAAAGGGGGCAGAAGCATAAAATGGAGTAAAAATAGCCTCTTCAACAAATGGTGTTGGGAGATCTGGACAGCTATATGCAAAAAAAGGAAATTCAACCACTGAATTACATCACACAAAAAAATAAACTCAAAATGGATAAAAGACTTAAATATCAGTTGTGAAACCATAAAATACATGGAGGAGAACATAGGCATGAAAATCTCAGATATTCCATGAAGTTATATTTTCACCAATATGTCCCCAAGAACAAGGAAAATAAAGGAAAGAATAAACAAATGGGGCCTCATCAGCATAAAAAGCTTCTGCATGGCTAAGGAAAACATCAGCAAAATGAAAATGGAACTAACCATATAGAAAAATATATTTGCCAATGATACCTCAGACAAGAGTTTGATCTCCAAAAAATATAAAGTACTCACACGACTCCACTCTAGGAAGACAAACAATCCAATTTTAAAAATGGGTAAAGGATTTGAACACATAAGTCTCCAAGGAGGACAAACAAAGGGCACATACACATAGGAAAGGATGCTCAGCATCACTAACCATCAGAGAGATGCAAATTAAAACCACAATGAAATACCACTTCACATCAGTCAGAATGGCCATCATAAACAAATCAACAAGCAAGTGCTGGTGAGGTTGTGGAGAAAAGGGAACCCCAGTACACTGTTGGTGAGAATGCAGACTGGTGCAGCCACAATGGAAAACAGTATGGAATTTCCTCAAAAAACTAAAAATGTAACTACCTTTTGACCCAGGAATTCCTTTGCTGGGATTATGTTCCAAGAATCCTGAAACACCAATTCAAAAGAACCTATGCACCCCAACAGTCATTGAATCACAATTTACAATAGTCAAGTGCTGGAACCAACCCTTGTGCCCATCAGTAAATAAGTGGATTAAAAATCTGTGCAACATTTACACAATGGAACACTACTCAGCAGAAAGGAATATGGAAATCCCACCCTTCACGACAGCATGGGTGGAATTGGGAAATATTATGCTAAGAGAAATAAGCCAAGTAGTAAAAGAAAAATACCATATAATCTCACCTATAAGTGGAAGCTAATCAACAAACCAAACAAGTGAGTAAAGCAGAACCAAAGACATTGAAATAAAGAACAAACTGACAATTACCAGAGGGGAGGTGGGAGGGTGATAATGATGGAAAGAAGGGGAAGGGTCATCAAGAACATGTGTAAAGGACCCATGTACAAAGACAATGGGGGAGGGGAAAGGATTGAATGTGGGAGGTGGGGGTGAGTACGGCAGATGGAGAGTAATGGGGGGAAATCGGAACAACTGTAATTGAATGACAATAAGAAAATAAAAAAGAAAAATGTGTCTTTTGTTTTATGGAAAAAGAACCATACAGACTTTTGGCCAACCCAATATTACCCTTTGTGTCAGCATTGATGGACCCAGAGAACATTATGATAAGTGCAATTAACCAGTCAGATAAAGACAAGTACAGTATGATTTCACACACGTATGGAATCTAATGAATAAATGAACTAACAAGCAAAATAGTGACAGACTCAGAGAGCACACTGACAGCTGTTGTGGGGGGGTGGAGTGCAGCTGGATGGGTGAAGGGATTGAGTAAAAAAGAAAAAGAAGACAAAAAAACTTGTGGACACAGACAACAACAGTATGGTGATTGCCACGGATGAGGGTGTGGAGGGTGGGGGAGGATATGGGGCTACAAATGGTGATGGATGGAGACTTAACCTGGGGTGGTGAACAAAACAATACAGTGTATTGATAATGTGTTGCAGAATTGTGCACCTGAAACCTATATGATTGTGTTAACAAATGTCATTACAACAAATTCAATGAAATGGGGGAAAAAGAGTTATGCTGTGTGATAGAAGCCAATTTCAAAACATGACATACCACATGATTTCATTCATATGACAGTCCCAAAAGGGTAAAACTATTGTGATTGAAAATTAATCAGTGATTTCCAGACATTGTGAGTGGGTGGGAAACATGAATATAATGAAAAAACATGAGAGATTTATTTTGGAGCGATGAAATTGTTTTATATGCTAATTATGATGGTAGTTATACAAATCTTGATATGTATTAAAATTCATAGAAATGACAGTAATTAAGACACTGTGGTGTTGACAAAAGAATAGGCAAATAAATCAATGAAACAGAATAGAGAGCATAAAAATTGGCCCACACAAATATATTCTATTGAACTTTGACAAAACCAAAGGCAAATAAATGGAGGAAAGATAAGCCTTTTCAGCAAATGCTATTGGACCAACCGGACATTGACATACAAAAACAAAAACAAAAACACAAACTAGATACAGACCTCTCACAATTTTCACACAAATTAATTCAAAATGGATTACAGATTTAAATGTAAATACAAAATTATGATAACATAAAAGAAAGCCTAAGTTGCTGGAATTGGTAATGAGTTTTTTAGATATAATACCAAAGCAAAATCCTGAGGAATCCTTTAGTTGTCAAAAGCATATACAATAAAGTACTAGCATCCAAAATATATGAAGTACTTTTAAAACTCAAAGATAATTAAGCGAACAAAATTAAAATGAGCCAAGACCCAAAGAGATAAGTTATCAGAAATAAAAAGTTGGCAAATAAGCAAAAAAGATGTTCCACATTGTCTGTCATTAGTAATGACAAATTAAATTAACGATGATAAACCACTACACACCTATTAGAACAGCTAGCATCCAGAACATTGATATCAAATGAATACTGGAAAAGATTTGGAGCAACAGGAACTCTCAAGGATCACTGGTGCAAATACTAAATGATACAACCACTTTCGAAGATAGTCTGGCAATATCTTACAAAGCTAACAGCTCTCCTTGATATTTACCCAAATGTATTGAAAATTAATGGCCACACAAAAACCTGCATATAAATTTCTTAGCAGCCAAATCTTGGAAGCAACTAAAATGTCCTTCAATAGGTAAATGGATAAATAAACTGGTATGTACAGACAATGAACTATGATTCAGCATTAAAAAGAAGTCAGCTATCAAACCACAGAAGACACAGAGGAACTTTTAATACACATTACTAAGTAAAATAAACCATTCTTAAAAGGCTATGTACTATAGGATTCCAACTATACAACATTCTTAATTAGACAAAACTATAGAGAAAGTAAACACATCAATGTTTGCTAGAGATTGAAGGGGAAGAAGGGAGGACTGAATAGGAAAAGCAAGATTTTTAGTACAGTGATACTTGTTTGTATGACACTGTAATGGTGGACACATGACACTTTCATTAGTCAAAACCCATAGAACTATACAATACGAAGAGTGTATCATAATGCAAACTATGGACTTTAATGATAAAATATCAATTTTGGCTCAGCCACTATAACAAATATGTCACATTAATGCAAGATGTTACTCATCACGGAAGGGGTATGAGGGAGAGAGGTAATAATGTGGGAATTCTGGACTTGCTGCTCAATTTTTTAGTAAAACTAAAACTGCTCTAAAATATAAAGTCTATTAATTAAAAAGGCATAGAGTTGTACAATAAAAGAAAAAAACTTTTACTGTATTGATAATTTAAAAAAACAAGTTGGAATTAAAAGTAACATAAGTGTACAACAGGGAGAAATTTACATGTGCCTACAGGGAAATTTACTCATTTATCTTTCAATAAATATGTATTTGCAATCCCATGGACCACTTATGAAATATAAAGTAAAATGTCCTCTTAGAGTACTATCATTTATTCTTCCTCTTCTTTCAATCACTTATTTAGTATCACTTAATCTCCAGCTTGTGACACAGTCCGGTCCTGTGTAGGTTTTTCCTTTCTTCCACAGTCAGATTTTCTAGCTGATCATTTTTTGCCCGTATGCTTGCCTCCCTTGTCCTTTTGCTAAATACACCTGGTAAATGTGCAACCATTCTACTATCTTCCTACTTCACCTCACACATAAGATGCTGAACACTGCTGAAGAACTCTTCTCCCAACAGATCCTTGAGATGGTGGTCATTGGAGCATCTCTGATTTGAAGGTGTCCGGCACTACCCAACATCTCTTACATTTTTCTTATGAGATATTCTTCCACAATGGTGATTTTAATCCTCCATTTGCTTAAATATCTGGCCCTACCATACTTTGTTCCCTCAGTAGCTGTCATTTCATCACAAGTAAAGTAGAAATCATTACATGAGATGTACCAGAAATTCCCACTATTAAGCAATCAAATGTAGCCTCATGCAGAATCATGAGGGAACCATTTATTCTCTGCTTCTGCCTACAAAAACGAAATACCTATTCTTCCAGGTCTGCTTTATGCACAATTCTGGACAACCTCGTTTACTCTTATGCCTTCACCAATAAATCTTAACTCTCGTACAGGCCTTTCTTCTGAATTTTAGTTTTATAACCAACCTCCTGCCAATTTCCTCTCTTTATATTTCCAAAATTATCACAAAATGAATATGAAAATCTGAATTTATTATCTTTTCTTCTTTAATAGCTCCAGTCACCATTGTTTATTCAATTATATAAGCTAGAATCCTGGGGGTCATTCCTAACATATCCCTCTCTCTAATTCCCCATATCAAATCAATTACTAAGCCCTGTTGGTTCTACCACCTAAATATCTTTTGAATATTATATATTTCTCTCCAATGTCAGTCACAGTTTAAGTCAACCCACCACCATATTTCATATGAATTATAAATCCAGCCTATTAATTGATCTCTTACCTTTAACTTTGCTCACCTCTTGTGTACATTTTCACACAAGAACCAGGGTTATCTTTCTCAGGCAAGGGTACTGATAACACTACTCTGGCTCAAATGTTTCATGGTTCCTTTTACATTTAAACTAAAATTTTATCTCCTTAACAGGGCTGACAATATTTCACAATTTGACCCCATTAGAGCTCTCCTGACTCAGCCCCCAACACTTCCCATTTACACTATATTTTGCAATCGATTTAAATATGCAGAGTTTCCAGATCTCACTATTCTATCTTCTGCCTCCAGATGGTACCTTTACCCCCATGGACTCCCTTAAACTCTCTTACCACACTTGCTGCTATCTATCCGTTATTGTTCACTTCAGATACCACCTTCTCTAGACATTGTTTTCTGGAATAAGTGCTGCCACAATACTCTGTTTTGTTGTTGTTTTGTTTTTATGTTTTTTGTTATTTTATTGATTATGCTATTGCAGTTGTCTCATTTTTTTCTCCCCTTTATGCCCTGCACCCTGCACTGCATCCCATGATCCCCACATCAATATTTTCCCACCACCATTTTCCCAAGCCCCACCCCTACCCACCTCCCACCCTCAATCTTTCCCACATTTGGCTTTGTTGATGGGTCCTTTACATATGTTCTTTGATAACCCTTTCCTTCCTTTTCCCCTCTGTTATCTTCCTCCCTCCTCCCCTCTGGTTACTGTCAGTTTGTTTTTTATTTCAGTGTTGCTGGTTATATTTTGCTTGCTTGTTTGTTTCATTGATTAGGTTCCACTTATACTTGAGATCATATGGTATCTGTCTTTAACCACCTGGTTTATTTCACTTAGCATAATGCTCTCCAGTTCCATCCATGCTGTTGCAAAGGGAAGTAGCCCTTTCTTTCTTTCTGCTGTGTAGTATTCCATTGTGTAAATGTACCATAGTTTTTTGATTCACTCATTTACTATTGGGTACTTAACAATACTCTGTTTTTATTTCTATCACAATCCTCACCATGCTATGTTGTAATAGTTGGTGTCTTGCCCGCTCTCACATTAGTGAACTTTTTTAAAACAAATTTAAAATATTGTGCCTTATTGATCTTTGTGTTCTTGGTTTCTAGCCCAGTAGACAATCAAGAAATGTTTTAAGAAGGAAGATGGAAAATATTAAAGGAGGGAAGGAAGTAATGGAGGGAGGGAGGGAAGACTACTCAAGTACATGCCCTTTAAGATTACAACTATATAAAATGGAATGGGATTATGAGTAATTCCTCATCAGTTTGAAACAATGTCTTTAATGCTATTTAATTGTAAAACAATTGTACATTGTTTCTATAATTAAAACAGAACAGAATTAGTGTCCTACAGAACTGCCTGTCAGGTGGGGCTCCCATGGCAGACACTGCTCTGTGTTAACCAAAAGGTGTTACCTCCTTGTGGTACTCACCTGGAATGATTTCTTAACCTGTCTCTCTGTTAGTGTGGTGGTGGAACAAAGTCCCAGCAAAGAGAATGTGAACAGGAGTGATGTGTGCCACTTCAAAACAATAAAAAAAAAATCCTTCCATAGTGAACACTGCTCTCTGTTTCTGTCTGGGAAGTGACCAGAGAGAACTTAAAAAAAACTCAACAAGAAAAGAAACACAGGACAGAAGGTCCTGTGTCCTTGAATGATGGCTTAGAAAGTCACCCAACTGGAAACACTCAATTGGATTTCACATGGGTAAGAAGTTGGTTTCTATTGTAGTAAAATCATTAAAGCTTGATAACTTACCTATATAGTAAGCAAGCAAAAGTAGTACATATACTTGGTAAACAATTTAATATGGCCTCACCTAGAATCTGACTTGTTCTAGAGCACAGGAGAAACTATCACCAAACTTGGTTCCAACAGCTCTGGAATGATGGAATTCATAAATTGGTATAAAAATATTCTATTATTGACTGTTTACTAGAGGTGTTATCGATCATCCTCTACATATTGCAGATGGAAACCCTGAGGCACGGAGAGGGAAATACTGAGTACAGTGTAACTGGGTTAAATCTTGTTTCCAAGTCTTCCAGCTCACATGTGACAATGCCCTATCTAACTCACACTTCATCGATTGTCAGGAAAACATGTACATTCTCGCTGTCTAGATGCAGTAAACTCCATCAAACCCACATGGACTTTTCTTCTGAAACTGCCACTGTGATTAAAGAAGACTACCTTCTTAGATAGAGGAGAATAGTTCTCTGACCAAGAACATTTAAGGATCTTTGCTTCCATGATACAACCTTTAGAACAATGAATCCTCAGTCCAGAATATCTTGGTAATCTTGGGGTGGCAATGAACTTCTTAAATCAGATGCAAAAAAAGTACATAGTATGAAGTGAAAATGAATTAATTTTGATACAACACCTTTAAGAATTTCTGTTCAACACAGGTTGCTGTAGATTTTAACTGATGACAGATGGGAAGATTGTGCAAAAGAGAAACCCTTATCCACTTCTGGTAGAGTACAAAATGAGATGTCATTTGGAGGTAGCTGGTTTAGGGTTATCTGGGGAGTTACTAGTGAAATTATATATATGTACATTCTATGATACATAAAGAAAACTCCTGCATAGGTCTACAACATGACAGCTAAAAGAATAGAAGGAATTCATTTATTTGTCCAATGCTAGAAGAATGAAAGTGAAATGCAAGGAATGAATGTTGGAATAAATAGCAGCAGTCAGAACATTAAAAAAGATCTGCATAGAGCAACACAGGTAATATTAAAAACAAAAAAATGATGAGTGAATAAAGTATAAAACAAAGCAATTCATGTGTACATATATACAGGTATAGATATCTAATGTAAATTTAAATACATAAGAAACTACAAAAAATACATTTTTTAATCAAGAATGTTTTTAGGTATGCAAATGTATAGATAATATAACAAAAAAACTTTATCTGCCATTCAAATTCATAAATAAAACATTACCAATAAAATTCAACCTCACATGTAATTGAAAATTATATCTCCAAGAACATTTCTCTCTACCTTAAACTTGCCAATAATTTCCATTCATTTTATTTATTTACAATGTGTGTATTTGTGTGGAAACAACATATAGTATTATTTTACATGATTAAAGCTTTATAAAAAATACATTATACTGTATACAAGATCTGGAAAAAAATCCAACCATTGCTAATATAACAAGAACAGTGTGCACAACATCAGTGAACCTGGCAGCCAAGGACAGTGCACTGGAATGTACCTGCATGAGCAATGACAACTTCACTGTAATATTCAGTGAGGGTGGTAGACCCCCTTGAGTGAGAGTGTGTACTGTGTGGCCGTGGCATTCAAAATGACTGAGCAATTAAAGCGATGAATCAGCATCAAATTTTGCATTAAGTTGGAACATCCCTCCATGGAAACTATTTGGATGATTCTGAAGGCTGCAGCTATGGGCAACTGTTGATTGGCAGCTTCATGATGACAACACACCCACTCATGCATCATGTCTTATGCAGAGGTTTTTGGATGAAACATCAAATCACCCAGGTGACTCAGCCCCCTATAGCCCAGATTTAGAGCCTTAGACTTTTGGCTTTTCCCAAAACTAAAATCACCTTTGAAAGGGAAGAGATTTCAAACCATCAATGAGTTTCAGGAAAATATAATGGGGCAGGTGATGGCATGGGAGAACTGTGTGAGGTCCCAAGGTGCAGACTTTGAAGGAGCCTGAGGTATCACTGTCTTATGTACAATGTTTCTTGTATCTTCCTTGATAAATGTCTCTAATTTTCATAGTGCATGGCTGGATACTTTCTGGACAGATCTTGTTGTATATCCTTTAGAAACTAGTTTGATTTATTCAACATTATGATTTAAATTTTTTGTTATTACTTGTATGTCTAGTGTATTCATTTTGACTGTAGAGTATTTCATTGCCTTGTTGATGGATAGATTATTTCAATGTTTTTGAGATTAAAAATACTGTTGACATGAGCATTTTTATACATGTCTCCTCGTTCACATGTGTATGTGTTCACCATGGAATAAAACAAGAACTGCAATCCCTGTGGCATTGGTGTTTGCATTTCCCTTGATATTGCCAATGATTCTCCAGATGGGAAGTATCAACACATTCTTGTCAGTATTGCATGAATGTACCTGTTTTTCCACATCTTGCCCAACAGGTGGTACATTCAAGTATTGTTGTTAGTTGATGGTTTTTAATTTTATAACTGATGAATATGAAAAGTCTTCTAGGTTGAAAATCTTATGTTATTATTTACTCTTTTGGATTTGTCTGTTTATATCTTTTGTCTATTTTCCCATTTTCATTTGTTCTCTTTTTGATTTTTAGTAACTTTTATGTATATTGAATGCTAATTCTTTGTGTTATATTTTGTAAATATCTCTCTTGACTGTGGCTTGTCTTTTCAGTTTCTTTACATTTTAGATACAAATTTTTTTAGGACTTCTGGCCAAGATGGAGGCATAGGTAGATAGGCTTTGCTTTTTCACACAACCAAAGAAAGACAACAACCAAGTTGTCCATCTGGAAGTCTGACAACCAAGGAATTAAAGAAGAAACATTCATCCAGACTGGTAGGAGGGGTGTAGAGGATGTGGGGCAATATGGTAGCTGGTGAACAGGGTGGTCCCACATTCGCGTGCAGATAAACCAGGAGGAATAACTGGGGAGCAAGACAGACTGCGCAACTCAGGGTTCCAGCGAGGGAAACTAAAGTCTCAAAACCTCTGGCTATAAAAACTTGTGTGGGGATCATGGCAGCAGGAGAAACTCCCAGTCTCACAGGGGAGTTCACTGGGTCCCTACCCAAAGGGTCCTAGAAGGTACACAAACCCACCCAACTGGAATCAGCACCAAAAAGGTCCAATTCACTTGTGGCTAGTGGAAGAAGTGTCTGAAAGTCGGGTGAGAGCTGAGCAAGCGGCGTTGTTACCTTTCTGACCCCTCCCCCACATACAACACAGTGAAGAGGCTTGCTGCACGCTGGTGAATGCCCAAGGCCCCACCACTTACAATGTAACAGGTGTGCCGAAACAAAGAAATATGGTCCAAATGTATGAACAGATCAAAACTCCAGAAAAAGAACTAAGCAACAAGGAAAGAGCCAACCTATGAGATGCAGAGTTCAAAACAGTGGTAATCAGGATGCTCACAGAAATGGTTGAGTAAAGGCACAAAACGAAGAGGTGAAGGCCATATAACGTGAAATAAAAAATATATATACAAGAAACCAACAGTGAAAAGAAGGAAACCAGGACTCAAATCAACAATTAGGAACAGAAGAAAGAAATAAACATTCAGCCAGAACAGAATGAAGAAATAAGAATTCAAAAATATGAGGAGAGGCTTAAGAACCTCTGGGACAACTTTAAATGACCCAACATCCAAATCATAGGGGTGCCAGGAGGAAAAGAGGAAGAGCAAGAAACTGAAAACTTATTTGAACAAATAATGAAGGAAAACTTCCCCAGTCTGGTGAAGGAAACAGACATGCATTCCAGGAAGCTCAGAGAATCCCAAAGAAGTTGGACCCCTGGAGGAACAGGTCAAGACACATCATAATTAAATTACCCAAGATTAAAGATAAGGAGAAAATCTTCAAAGCAGAAAGAGAAAAGGAGACAGTTACCTACAAAAGTGTTCCCATAAGACTGTCAGTCGATTTCTCAAAAGAAACCTTACAGCCAAGAGGGGCCTAGAAAGAAGCATTTAAAGTCATGAAAGGCAAGGGCCTATACCCAAGATTACTCTAACCAGCAAAGCTATCATTTAGAATGGAAGGGCAGATAAAGTGCTTACCCAGATAAGGTAAAGTTAAAGGAGTTCATCATCACTAAGACCTTATTACATGAAATGTTAAAGGGGCTTATCTAAGAAAAAGAAGAAAATCAAAACTGTGAATAGTAAAATGACAACAAACTCACAACTATCAATAGCTGAACCTAAAAATCAAAAACAAAAATAAACTAAGCAAACAACCAGAACAGGAACAGAACCACAGAAATGAAGATCACATAGATGGGTATCAGTGGGAATCGGGGTGGAGGGTGGGGATGAGGGAAAAGGTACAGGGAATAAGGAGCATAAATGATAGGTACAAAATAGACAGGAGGAGGTTAAGAATAGTAAAGGAAATGGAGAAGCCAAAGAACTTACATATATGACCCATGGACAGAAACTAAGTGGAGGAGAATGCTTGAGGGAAGGAGTGCAAGGCAGAGGGGAATAAAGGGAAGAAAAAACATGGGACAACTGTAATAGCATAATCAATAAAATATACTTAAAAAAACAAAAATTTTTAATGGTAAAACATCCATATTTTCCTGTACTGTTCATATTTTTCCTGGTGTATTTTTTAAAAATTTCTACTCTCCTATACCAAATTTAGGAAGACTATTTGCTATGTTTTTTATAAGCATTTTTGAGTTCACTTTTCACATTTAGATATTTAATTGAGTGGAATTGATTTGTTTTTATACTGCGAAGATGGGATCCAATATGTTTTTTCACATGGACAAGCTATTGATCCAAAACATTCCCTGAATAATCCCTGCTTTCCCAACTGATTTTAAATACCAACTGTTGCACATCAATTTTACATTCATTTTACAAGTTCTTACTATCTAACATGTATTCGAATATGTTCTAAACACTACTTATATATTAGTGATAAAAAATTATGTGAGTCTCATTCTGGGTTTCCATTCTGTTCCCTCATTTAACTTTGAGTTCTGTGCTTTAAGGTCACTCTTTCAAAGATTACAATGCTGACTTAGTCATGATATCTACCAAAGAAGGTCCCCTCCTCTTCTTACTCTTTTTCAAATAATTCTGACTATTTTGGCCCTTTTATTATATATTGATATTATGATATGTTATATCAACATTATGATATATGTTCAAATTATATGTAATTTTTTAAATGTATAAAATATACAAATTATATATTCATACATATATATCAAATTGTTATTCTATGACAAATCTTTGTCTTATCTTGTATTGTCTGAAAGCAGAGCCTGAGAGAGGGGTTCTCATGGAAAAGCTTCTCTTGAGAGGAAAATGAGGGAAGCAAGGTAGGCAAGGAGAAGATTCTCCCATGCAGCTAAGATTACTCTATCCAACAAAGCTATCATTTAGAATGGAAGGGCAGATAGAGTGCTTCCTAGACAAGGTAAAATTAAAGGAGCTCATCATCACCAAGCCCTTATTATATGAAATGTTAAAGGGACTTATCTAAGGGACAATTCTTCAGAGAAGAGGCAACTGGAAATGTTACCAATCAACATTCATGGCAGTTAGGGGATACAGTAGGCTACCAGCATTATCTACTACTATCTACTTAGTTTTAATAATAAATATGTTCCCCCAAATGTGTAGATTTTACACATTATGTTACTGTTCTGGAAAAAAATGAAGTTAAGGATGTGTGTTATAAAAACTGAAAGGTCATATTTTTAAGTGAACAAAGTCAATTTGAGAAGAATACATACTGTATGATTTCAATTACATGACATTCTGGAAAGGACAAAACTGTAGATGTAGAGAACAGAGGATTTTCAGGGCAGTGAAAATTCTCTGTATGATTCTGTAATGGTAGATACTTTCCATCATACATTTGTCCAAGCCCGTAGAAGGTACAACATCAAGAATGATCCCTAATGTCAAGTACGGACTTTAGATGATTATGATATGTCAATATATGTTTACCAACTGTAATGAATGAACCGCTATGGTGAGGAATGCTGCTGCTAATGGGGAAGGCTGTGCATGTTGGGGGAGCAGGGGTTATAAGAATTACCTCTGTACCTCTCTTTCAGTTTTGCTGTGAACCTAAAAGAGCCCTAAAAAAAAAAGTGAAAAGTAAAAGTATTTGTACTACATGATTGAATTAAGTTCTAGTAATGCACATCTCTGACTCTGAGATACAGTGAAAGATTGATATAAATAAATACATAGTAAACAACAAATAGTCAATCCTTTCCCCACCGCACACTTACCCTTTAAAAATATTGATTTGTCAAAAACTGAGGAAGTCTTGTAAATAGCCAAGGTCTAAAATTTAGGTGATTTTTGTTCCGATTTCTAAACTTTCTACTAATAAAAATAAATTTTATGACATTCATAAAATGGAATATTATGCAGTAATAAAAATGAATGAAACAAGGTTTGAATAAAAAGTGTTGACTCCTATAAATGTATTGTTGACTAAATAAGCCAGACACAAAATAATGTCTGTATGATTTCACATATAAAATTTTAAAAGATGGCAGGACTAATTGGTGACAGTATGGTAAAAGCCTGGATAGTGGTTATATTTGAGAGGGGGAAAAAGTAATAACTGAAAGGAGGCATGAGAGAGGTTTATGGGTTTCTATTAACATTTTATTTCTTGGAAATTATAGTAATCACACAAAATGTTAATTTGTGTGGCTACATTTTTATCATTTTTATACTTTTCTATATCATAATCAATTACAATATTTTTTTAAATTTACAATCCAACAAAGTACAGGACAATTTTTAGAATGCTGCATTTGGTATAAAAGAAGAATGGGAAATTAATACTTATCTACCTATATTATCTATCTGTACACACCCATACACACATACACACTTATGTTTGAAAAAGGAGAGACCGAAAAAATAAGTATAGCACATAGTTTTAAAAGAAAAGAAGAAATAAAATTTAAAATTTCATATTATACTTTTTATACATTTTTGGTTTTGAACTGAATAAATGTTCTACATATTCAAAAATACTTTAGAATATAAACACTATAATGAAAAATCAACTGAGTTTTCTCCTCCTGTACCTATTTAGAAAGTTGAGAGATATCATTTTTTCTTACACTATCAACTAAACAAGATGGTAATGCAACAAAATTACATTTAAAAAGAAAAACCATCAGAGAGTTGAGATCACTAAGTTCCCGAAAAGAAAAAAGAAAAAGAAAAGAAAGAAAGATTATAGGATAAAGGAAGCTGATGGTTCCTGGAGAAGTGTGAGGAGGAAAAAATCTATCGTGGAGGAGGTGTAGGGGAATGCACTTGCCATGGCCATGAATAGGTGGGTCTGCATGGTCATTTGAAATTCTCAACTACCTTAGTCAGAGTCTTCTCCACTCGCCAACACTTTCCCATGGATCTTCCCCGAATACTCAGGGTTAGTATGTGAATTGTTGGTTATAGGGCAAGAGTTGACAGAGGGCCCAGTGATGTGCATGGACCCACCCCCAAGTGTAAGTTAAATATCCCCCAAAAGCAGTAGGAAGGGAACTGAGAAAAAATGATTAAGGCAACTCTGGCTTTCAGTTACTGAAAGACTGAGGGCAGAGCAGGAGAGTTGAGAGAAACTATAGCTGGGTTGTTTTATACTCTTCTCTGAGTACCTGATAAAGTATATAAAAATCAATAAAGACAAGGTTTGAAAAATGCTATCTTGCAAGTTGACCTAATTTGCATTTATAGAACAACTCACCTCAAAGCTGCAGTATACCCATTACTTCCAGATGCACATGGAAGTCACCAGGATAGACAATTATTCTAGGTCATAAAATAAGTTTCAATATAAAAGACTGGAATCATGCAGAATATATTCTTTGGCAAAAAGGATTTCAAATTAGAAATGAACAGCATTGAGATATCCAGATAACCCCCAAACATTTGGTAATTTAGTAGTATACTTTAAATAATCCATACACAGAAACTTGAAAAATATTTCAAAATGAGTGATAATGAAAACATGGCATATCTAAATGAGTAGGTTATAGCTAAAGAGGTGCTTATAGGAAAAAAATGACACCAAAAATAAGTAGAAGGAAAAACAATAAATATTAGTAGTCAATAAAATATAAAAGTAACAAACTTAAAAAAGATATCTCAGTGCTTTGAAAATAGTAATAAAATTAGTAAAAATCCAGCAAAATTAGTTAAGATAGAGAAAACACAAGTTGCAAGCAGTGGATAAAAAGGATAATAAATCATCAACCACAATTTTTTTCAGGAGTGCAAGCTTGTTTTAACACTTGAAAATCAAGCAATGTAATTCACTATATTAATAGAATGAAGAAAAGAAGAAATGATCACCTTAGTCAATGAAGGGAATTATTTGATTGAATATACCGCCTTTTTATGATAACGACTCTCAGGAAACCAAGAATAAAAAAGAGAAATCCCTCATTTTGATTAAGTACATTTACAGAACAAAAACAAAAATAAAATACCCATGATAACTAACACCATGCTTAATTGTGAAATATTGGATGCTTTTCCACTAAGATCAGGAAGAAGGAAAAATATCTGCTCTCCTAATTTGTAGTCAACATTTTACTGGAAGTCCAGACTAGTGAACATGAAGGAAGGCAAGAAGGAAGGTAAAGGGGGAGGCAGGGAGGGAAAGAGAAAGGGAAGGAAAATAAAGAATGGAAAACAAGGTAACTAGATATTTTACCAAACTAGAAGTAAAATTATTGCCTATTACTATTTTCAGATAATGATTGTGTATGTAAAAACCACCACTGGAATCTACTAAAAAACTACTAAAAGTAAAAATTAAATTTATAACAGTGACAGAAGACAATGTCAATATAAAAACCAAGTATAATTATAATTCTAGTAAAAAACAATTGACAAAATTTATAAAAATAATAACATCATAAACAATATTATAAATATATTCAGGAAAAAATTAAATAATATGCAAATCTTCTATATTAAAGACCACAAAATATTACAGTAAGAAATTAAAGATGGCCCTGGACAGGTAGCTCAGTTGGTTAGAACATCATCCCAATGTGCCAAGGTTGCAGGTTTGATCCTCAGCCTGGGCACATACAAGAATCAACCAATAAATGCCTCAATAAGTGGAATACAAATCAATGTTTCTCTCTCCCTCTAAAATCAGTTTATTAAAAAAGTGTTAAAATTTAAACAAAGAAATTATAGAGACAAAAAAGAGATAGATGATAAATATATAGATATAGAGATGATAGATATATCTATCATATTCCTGTATTAGAATACTTAACTTGGTTAAGATGTCAATTCATTGCAAATGATCTAGATTCATTACGATCCCAATTAAACTCACATCAGGTTTTTTATTATTTATTTATGTATTTACTTATTTTAGAAATTGATAATATGATGCTAAAATTAATATGGGAAACAAAGGGCCTAGAATAACTAAAACAACCTTGAGAAAAAAATAACAAAATTAGAGGACTTGAAATCCCTAATTTAAAAATTTCAAAAATCATAGGAGTGGGTTCTTGTGGTAAAAGACAGACAAACAGGTCAATAGATTAGAAAGTCTAGACACAGAGCCAATTAATCAATTGATTTTTGACCAAGTTGCTATATTAGGAATCTATTGCTATGTAACAAATTACTACAAAACTTAACAGCTTACAGCAATAAACATTTATTATCTCACAATTTTTGTGGGTTAGGAATCTGAGCATAGAAATCTGGGCACAGGTTAGTGGGTTCTGTGGCTCAGGGTCTCTCACTGTACTGCAGTCAAGGTGTGGCTAGGGCCTCAGTAATCTCAAAGTGCTAGTGAAAAAAATATGATTCCAGATCACTCATGGGGTTATGGGCAAGATTCAGTTCCTAGCAGGTTGTTCAACTGAGGACCTCAGTTCTTTATTAGCTATCTATTAGCTTCAGTTTCTGAACAAATGGGTCTCTCCAAAGGGAAGCGCATAGTACTGCAGCTTGCTTCAACAGAACAAGTGAAAAGAATCTGAGCAAGCAAGAGGGAAGGAGAGGGAGAGAGAGGAAGGACTAATGAGGTTAAATGCTTTTGCGGGGGTATACTAATCATTCTGATGTTATTTCTGTGATGTTTTTGTTCAATTTTTAACTATTTTCACTAGGTTTTAGTGTTCTTTATGTATACTGGATGCTTCTTTTTTCAGTTATATGGGCTATTAATATAAATATTTTCTCCCTATTCTTGGTTTGCCTACACATTTTATTATGAATATCATTTGATCAGCAGAATTTTGATGTCGTATAATTTGTGTTGTTTTCTGTTATGGATTTTGCTATGTCCTCTCTAAGAAATGTTTGTCTACATCATGTTACAGTTATTCTATGTTTTCTACTAAATGCTTTTTATATTTAACTGTTACATATCAAATCTTGATCCTTTTTGAATTCAGTTTTATGATGTACGAATTGACGTTCATTTGCAAACATTGTTATTATTCTTATGTCTTCCAAGTAAACCGGTATTATTATAAAATATTTCTCTTTTTCATGGTAAGTCTTCATGACTTGAATTCTATTTGGTCTACTAGTAATATTGCCAGCAGTGTTCTTTTGGCTGTTGGTTTCATGTTATTATTTTTATCAATATTTACTCAACCAATCTAAGTATATATTTATTTTACTATTCTTGTTTATTCTATTACAGCTGCCCCATTTTTCCCCCTTTGCCCTCCTCCACCAGCCCACCTCTCCTGCTCCCACAGTCATTCCCCACACCACTGTCCAGGTCTATAGGTCATTCACACATATTCTTTGACTAATCCCTTCACCTTCTTTCCAATCAGTCCCCACTTCTTCCCTGCCCTCTGGCAGCTGTCAATGTGTTCCATGTTTCCATGTCTCTGGCTCTGTTTTGTTCGTTAGTTTATTTCGTTCATTAGATTCCTGTTATAAGTGAGATCATATGGTATTTGTCTTTCACCAACTGGCTTATATTACTTAGCATAATAGTCTCCAGTCCCAACCATGCTGTTGCAAAAAGTAAGATTTCCTTTTCCTTTCTGCTGCATAGGTTTCCATTGTGTAAATGTAGCAGTTTTTTTTTTCGATCCATTCAGCTCCTGATGAGCACTTAGGCTGTTTCCAACACTTGGCTTTTGCAAATAGCACTACTGTGAACACAGGGATGTATAAGTTCTTTTGAATTGATGTTTCAGGATTCTTAGTGTATATTCCCAGTAGTGAAATCGCTAGGTCAAATGGTAGGTCCATTTTTTATATTTTTGAGGAGATTTCATACTGTTTTCCACAGTGGCTGTGCCAGTCTGCATTGACACCAGCAGTGCACTAGGGTTCCCTTTTCTCCACATCCTCTCCAGCAATTGTTTGTTGATTTGTTAATGATAGCCATCCTGACAAGTGTGAGGTGATATCTTATTGTGGTTTTAATTTGCATCTCTCTGATGGCTAGTGATGCTGAGCATCCTTTCATGTCTCTGGGCCCTCTGTATGTCCTTGGAGAAGTGTCTGTTCAGGTCCTTAGCCCATTTTTTTAATTGAATTGTTTGTCTTCCTGGTGTTGAGTCATGTGAGTCCTTTATATATTTTGGAGATCAAACTGTTGTCTGACGTATCATTGGCAAATATGTTCTCCAATACAGTCAGTTCCCTTCTCTTACAAAGAACATATAGCCAGTCTTATTGTCATTTTTTAATAACCTAATCTGATAACTTTATCTTTTAATTGGAGCATTTCATTCTTTTCATTGAACGTATTTATTGACATGCTGAATTTAGCTACATTATTTTATTTCATTCAATTCATCCTGTTTTTTCCTCTTCTGTTACTCTTTTATCTTTTTCTTATTTAAAAACTCACTTTTAGTTGTTGATTTTAATTTCTCAGTTAGATTTTCAGTTATACCTCTTTGCATTACATTAGTGGTTGTTCTTGGAATTACAGTAAGAATGCTTAATTTAAAAGTTAAATATTATACCACTTTACCATTAAAAGGAAAGGTTCTGAGCACCAATTCTGACATAGAGGTTTTCCTACACCAATATCCTATAATTCAACTCAATTCTGACACTATCTACTCAGATATAGTATCAGATCCCAGAGATTAAGTGTTCAGTCCTAAAACACCGCCACCCCCTTCAGACACCAATAGCAATCCAGGTTGTCACGTGTGCTTCTGACCAACCACCTACAGACCAGAGGTTCCAATGGATTTGATTAATTTGTTAGAGTGGCTCACAAAACTCAGAGAAAGATTTTAGTTTCTAAATCACCAGTTTAGTATACAAGGATATAACTTGGAACAGCCTATGTCAGAATGTATAGAGCACAGTATGTAAGGGGATGAAGACCTTCTATGCTCTCTAGGATTTAGCCACTTTTCCAGAAACTCCACATGTTCACCAAACCAGAAGCTCTCTGAATTACACCCTTTTGGGGTTTTATGGAAGCTTCCTTATTTAGACATGATTGATTAAATCACTGACCTTTAGTGATTGATTTAACCTCCAGCCACTCTAGGTATTCTGGAGATCAGGGGAGTGGGACTGATAGTTCCAACCCTCTAATGACATGGTTGGTTCTCCTGGCAGCTGGCCCCCAATCTTAGGCGCACTGGATAAAAATACCCCATTAATGTAACATGAGACACCTTTATCCTGTCATAAGAAATTCCAAGCATTTTTGGTGTTCTGTGCCAGAAAGGGAATGAAAACCAAATATATATTTCTTATTATAAATCACAATATACTACCAGGAATATAAAAATATAATATAGCAAGCTATAGTAGTTTCATTCACTTTGTCCTTTGCACGTTTATTGTCATATGAGTGATATAATATGAATTATATACCAACAGCCTCTATAATTCATAACAGGTCAGTGATATTTGTCACTGCATACATTTTTTCCCAAAACATTTCCCCAAAATTTTTTCATCTCTTGCTAATATTTTCTTGAATAAATTTTTATATTATGAGTTGCAAATTGGTGATTTTCTAATGCCACACTGATTAGCTGTCACTTTTACCCTGCTTAAAAATTTTTCTCTACAGAAATTGAAAGCTCATGAATAAAAATTTTTAATTATCATTTCCTTCTCTGCCTGACTTATTTCACTTAGCATAATACACCCTAGCTCCATCCATGCTGTCACAAAAGGTGAGATTTTCTCCATTTTTATGGCTAAGTAATATTCCATTGCATGAATGTGCCACATCCTTTTTATTCACACATCTAGTGATGGGAACTTGGGCTGCTTCTAAATCTTGGCTATTGTAAATATGCTGCAATAAACATAGGGGTGCATATATTCCTGCAAATGAGTGTTTCAGGTTTCTTTGGATATATTCCCAGAAGTGAAACTGCTGGGTCATAAGGTAGTTCCATTTTTTATTTTTTGAGGTAACTCCATACTGCTTTCCACAGTGTCTGCATCAATCTGCATTCCCACCAACAGTGCAAAACAGTTCTAATTTCTCCATATCCTCACCAGCACTTGTTGTTTGTTGATTTACTGACTTATTCTGACAGAACTAAGGTGATCTCTCATTGTGGATTTATTTCTTTTCACTTTTTTAAATCTTTTTTGCTATATTTATTGATTATGCAATTACAGTTGTCCTAATTTTTTCTCCCCTTTCTCCACCATGCCCAGCACCTCTAACAATCATCTCCCCCCTTAGTTCATGTCTATGATTTATAAATATCAGTTCCTTGGCTTCTCAATTTCCTGTACTATTTTTAACATCACCCTGTCTATTTTTCTGTTTTGCTTTGTTTTGTTTTGTCAACATTTTCCCACCACCACTTTCCCCAGCCCTACCCATTCCCAAGTCCCAGCCTCAAACCTCCGTCCATTTGGCCTTGTTGATGGGCCCTTTATGCATGTTCCTTGATGACCTTTTTCCGTTCTTTTCCCCCATTACCCATCTCCTTCCTTCCCTTGCTTACTATCAGTCTGTTTTTAATTTCAATGCTGCTGGTTATATTTTGCTTGCTTCTTTGTATTATTGATTAGGTTCCACTTATATGTGAGATTATATGGTATCTGTCTTTCACTTCCTGGCTTACTTCACTTAGCATAATGTTCTCCAGTTCTACCCATGCTGTTGCAAAGGGTAGTAACTTTTTCTTTCTTTCTGCTGCGTAGTATTCCATTGTGTAAATGTACCATAGTTTTTGATCCACTAACTTAGTGTTACATGCTCAGGTTGCTTCCAAATCTTGGTTATAGCAAATTGTGCTGTTATGAACATTGCGGTGCATAGGTTCTTTTGAATTGATGTCTCCAGATTCTTAGGGTATAATCCCAGCAGTGGAATTCCTGGGTCAAAAGAGAGTTCCATTTTTAGTTTTTTTGAGGAAATTCTAAAGTGTTTTCCACAGTGGCTGCACCAGTCTGAATTCCTATCAACAGTGTACTAGGGTTTCCTTTTCTTCATATCCTCACCACCACTGTTTGTTGATTTATTGATGATGACCATTCTCACTGGTATGAAGGGGTATCTCATTGAGGTTTTAATTTGCATCTCTCTGATGGCAAGCGATGCTGAACAACCTTTCATATGTTTCTAGGCCCTGTGTATGTCCTCCTTGGAGAAGTGTCTCTTCAGGTCCTTTGCCCATTTTTTAATTGGATGGTTTGTCTTCCTAGAGTGGAGTCATGTGAGTACTTTATATTTTTTGGAGCTCAAACCCTTGTCCGAGG
>PVJD01006728.1:0-94039 GCA_004026545.1 Mormoops blainvillei | reverse complement strand
CTTGAAAATTTCCTTTAAAACTCTGAAAGCAAATTCTACAGGGACAGTAGTTAGATTAACTAAATTCCTTGCTGTCAAGTCTATACATTTAGCCAGAGCCCCAGCAAGATGAATTATACTGCGTAGGACAGAGCAAGCTTCATTTCCTGGGACTGGTCAATTTTACAGAGGTTTGGTAAGCATTGGGATAAAATATTTCTCATTATACAAGGACCTCATTTACGCCATCTTCAATGCCCAAATTATAAATGTTAAAACACACACACACACACACACACACACACACACACACACAGTTTTATTGTCCGACCTCAAAAACCTGCGGGTTAACCCTCTCGTTGCTGAAGTCATGGTGAACCTCTGCTAAGCAAAAATATAGCACCTGGGTGGTGAAAACTGAATGAAGAGGGGATGACTTGGAAGAAAAATCTGGTCTGTCATGCTTTCAACAAAGTGGCCAAGTAGACAAATTGGTCTTTGTCATCCTCCACTCTTTGTATAAATCCTGCCCACCCCCCTCCAAGAAGAACTCCCCGAACATACATAGGTATCACATGCCTACATGATGTTACAGGGGAACCCAAGGTTTGCAATCTTCTGCCCAGGCACAGGGATGCTCCCCGCTACCCACAGAGCCCCGTGGTCCAAAATCATCCCTTGTTACTTCTCCCCAACATCCAAGTTGCTGACTCTCATACTTGGCATCTGCCTTGCATCTGTCTGGCATCCATTGCGTCCTGTAAGACCCAGCTCAAGGGTCATGTCCAGAAACCGCCCAGGCTGTCCTGCATAGAGCCTAGTAGTTACCTGAATCAAAGCACCAGTTATATTGCTTACTATTATTCACTTATTTGGTTATTTGTTTACCTCCAGTCTCTTTGACGAGACTTTGAGCGTCTCAAGGGCAAGAACCATGTTCTATTTGCCCTTACACTTCCTTTACCAAGAATAGTATTCGGTTCACAGTACATAATAAGAAACATTTGATAAATGAATGGATGATTGTTCTGTTAATCCCTGGTGGTGGCAGGGAGTTAGTCTAAAGGAATATATTGCTAATGGTGCAATTTTAGGCATGTTGGAGGCTGGTTGGAGAGATATTTTGGGACCAGGAGACCTGCCCTACTTCCCTCAATCATTTCACAAAAGTATCTACATGAAAGGCTGGCCTTGAGCTGGTAGCTAATGTTCCTGAAAAAGCTCCCTGGTAGGTTACCCAGGGAGATGAGTTTAAAGCGAGGTTGCTTCACTTGTCCTCTCATCATTATTTATGGAGCTGCCTAACTAAACAGACTCTGTGCTAGGGGGCTGGGACTCTGCCTCAAAGTTTTGGCTCTTACTTTTCTAGTAAGAGGCCCATATAATGTGCAAGGGGCTAACCCTTGGTCCCACAGACCATCACTCACTGCATCTATCTTTTGCAAGTTCCTACCGATAAAAGCTGTGTTTACTTACATAATATTTGCAACTCTTGCGTTTGCCAATGTCCCATCTGTAACACCTGGTTTTATGCATTTCCCTTTCCCAGCATCTGTCTTTTACAAGCTCTTATTGACAAAATCCGTGGGAAGGGATTTCATCTCTGAGAATACCCAGGCCCAGAACACTCAGGGAATTGCTGTGATGGTGAAATGGATCCTTGGAAAGGAACTGGAACAAAAGGAAAATCAGAGGAAGCAGTAACCAAGAGACCATGCAAGCTAGGCCTGTGCCTACAATGACCGGAAAGACAACGGGCACTCGGAGTCAGCGCTGCCTGGCAAAACTGCAGCACGCCTTTCAGCATGGTCCCAGCTGTCTCCAGGGATAGCTCCAGAATGGTATCTCAACCAAGGCTCTTCTTTGATGTTTCTTTGGCCTATCAAAAACCCTCCTAAAATCCATTGCTTCCTTTTAAAACTGGACTTTGTATCTTAAGTGGCCAAGTATATCAGGAAGGGAAGGGGTAAGTCAAGGAACACGAACAGAGGACTCATGGGCACCGACTTTGGGGTGGGGATTGGCTGCGGGACATGGGAGGGGCATGGCGGGCGGGTGCTGTGGGCAGGGCAGGGGAGAGCAATGGGGAAAACGATGGGACAATTGTAATGGAACAACAATAAAAAAATTTAAAAATAATATCCGTATGAAAGAAGTATCTCAGGCGCAACACTAAGAATTTAGTGTCCATGAGCATAATGAGAACTTTGGAGACTTAGACTTTTGGGGGCCACCCTGGTAAGCGCCAGTCTTGTATGTAGTTAGAGTAAGTGGTCACCCACACAGCATCAACGGAATGATTAAGAAAGTCTCCTTACCCCCCAGATATCTATAGTCTGCCTCAGATGAGAGTGCCCTGGTGACTCAATTTCTATGAACAGAAATGTCATCTTTAAGTCAAACAATGACTCATTAAGTATACTATTTTAGAGTACAGTACTCTGTGAGAAAGAACCCTTGCGGTTTCTAACTCACTAACAATTTAATATGAATTAGTTTCTCATGCTTCTTTTCTCCCGTATGTAAGGGACCTGGGCCATACTGAGTGTGCGGTCTTTGTCATTGTCTGTCAGGGTTTTAGGGGGTCTAGGGGGCGGAGAATAGGATGAGAATCAGAGGGAAAGGAAGAAGAAAGATGCTTAAATGAGAGAAAAGAATATAAAAAAGTAGAGTGGTGGTTCCCCCCACAAAAAAAATTTTGCGGGCTTTAATTTTGCCTAGGCCCGTGCAATCAAAATCTGTCTGGAAGGACCAATGGCCGAGCCCAGTGTTCCCCAGCTTTAATGTGCACTCATATCACCTGGGAGTCTTGCTAAAACACAGATTCCGATTCTGTGAATCTGGGATAGCTCCTGAGATCCAACATTTCTCTTATAAGCTCCCAGATGAGGCTGATGCTGCCAGTCCCCAAACTTTGAGAAGTGGGAAGCTATACATTACAGAAAGCTAAAGTATCTTAAAACCTTTGTACTATTCATCATGTGGGACACAACTGGAATCCTGAGCTAATTTAAATCCTTTCCTGACTATTAAGAACTGGCGTGTCCCCCACCCTCGCCACCAATCTGCATGAAGTGGGAAGCACTGCCTCCCCGCAAGAGGCTGGAATTCAGGTGGGACCATTCTGCTCTTGCTCACCCCTTCAGAGGCCCAAGGCAATTTTTTGTGTCCCCAGTAACTTTTGTTGTTGTTCTTTCATTTTGCTTTATTATGTTTTTTAAGACTTTATTTATTAGAGCAGTTTTAGGTTTACACTGAAATTAAAAGGAAGGAGCAGACATTTCCCCCATCCCCCTTACCCCCACTCAGGCACAGCCTCTCCCATTATCAACATCTGCCACCAGAGTGGGTACATTTTTTACCAAGGATGAGCCTATATTGATACTCATAATCACCCAAAGTCCATAGTTTACCTGAGAGTTCATTCTCAGTGTTGTATGTTCAGAGAGTTTAGGCAAAGTATAATGAATGACACGTATCCATCATTATAATATCATATGGAGTATGTTCACTGTCCTAAAAATCCTCTGTGTTCTGCCTATTCCTCACCCTTGTCAACCACTAATATTTTTATTATCTCTATAGTTCTGCCTTTTCTAGAATGTCATATAGTTGGAATCATACAGTATGTAGTTTTCTCAGTACCCTATGGTTTTTAACAGTTTCAAGACTGAGTTGAGTCTTTAATGCACTTTACCCCCACCTAACACTGAAATAATAATATAAGAATTGCCAGTGAGCCCAGTGCAGTGTTTAATGATACCAGTAATAAAGGCAAGAAAAATCTACAATCCCACATTTTCATGTATAGATGATTAAAATTCCTCGCATGCCTACCCAACAATGAATTCTTTATTTCTGTCTCCTTTTAAAGAGCTTGAGGAGGTAAGAGTATACAAGTGAATGGCAGGTTAATCTGTCTCATGATGTGATCCAGCCATTGGCCGAAGCTGGAATCGCTGCTGCGTGCAGATGAGGCCGGATGCTCTGGCAGCTTAGCTGGTGGAGCTTTGCCTGGGATGAACCATGCCTGACAACTCTCCCCTAAAGCGAGGTTATCTAATGCCAGCCTGGAGCAAGCCGGCTCCTCGGGACACACATACCAAAAGGTAGCAAATGTGAATGTTTTGAAGAAACTGGGAAATAAGTAAACTTGGTCTTTAGCATCTCCTCACTTCTGGTGGAGGCTTTGCCTTTGTTCCTGGCAAATCCCCGTCCCCACGCATCCTGAATCCTCCCATGCCAATCTCTCCTTTCTGTGGACCCAGCAGCTACTCCATGGCAGCTCCTTTCATCTGATATGAGTTAATTGCTCACTACCGAGTAACACGACAATGGCTTAAGGTATTACCCTTCCTAGGACATTGACTTTTTAAAGACAGGGAAGGGTGAGGTGGGTGAAAATCTAGCCTACCATGCAACTCCCCTCCTCTGGGCATTCACTTTCTTGGCCGTCAGGAGCCAGAGGCTGGGGCAACAGCTACAAAACATGACTATCCTTTCTCCATCCAATAGGAGAGCAGGGTGCCTACCCGGCAGTGACTCGGAAAGGTCCAACTTTGAGTGGCTGCAGCCCCTCAGCTGTTGGTTCCTTTCTACAGTCTCATTCTACACCACTGACGGAAAGATGGCTGAGCTAGGTCTGCGTGGCATTGTTTCAAATTGCAGCTACAAGCTTTTCATGCAACAAAGCATTATTATTTCCACGCAGTATTAAATTGCCCCGGATACCTATGCAGCACTTTTAATTTTGAGAAGTCACAGCTTTTAGAGCTAGAAAAGTCCTCGAGAATTATCCCTGACTCAACCCCCATGTTTACCAATAAAGGGAATAAACCCCAAAGAAGGGTGTTAAAATAGATGATTCCCCAGGCTACAAAATTAGGGGAGGACCAGAATCCTCCCCTCCCCTGAAGCAGAAGATCCACAGTGATTACCCTCAAGAAACAAGACTTAAATCACAACCAAAGAGATTTAGTTGTGACACAAAGAACTCACTGGTAATGAAGATGATTAAATACTAGAACAGACCGCCACAGGGAATTGAGAATCGTCCTCCCTGGAGATCTTTTAAAATAGGACAGCTAGCCATCTGTCTGAGATGGTTTAAGTACAGTCCTGCCTTGGAGGTAGGAAAATAATGAGATGATTCCCCTCACCTGTCACATTGGGGGCTCTGAAATCACACTGGGATGTAGATGCATTGTGGGGATCCCAGGTTGAATCTGGGTTGTGCTCCCACTGGGATTCAGATGTATCCAAGTCGTTTAAATTGTAGGAGGCCCACAGTGCTCTGTTTGGATGCAGAGGAAAGGTGTGTGCATGGAAGAGGTTTGGGCTGGGTTTCTGGGGGGAAAAGAATGGAGATGGGAGCAATGGAGATGTGTATTTGCCAGAACCCACCCCCCTCCACCCCACCTCTGGCCCCTTGTAACACCATCCTCCCCTCTTCCTGCCCTGTGAGTCCAAAGGACCACAGCTGATGCCTGCAGAACCAACGGACTCCAAGAAACACAGGAGCACAAGCAGTCCTGCTTTGTTTCTCAGTGACAAAACATAAAACCCAGTGGAAGAAAGAACAGTCACCCCATTTCTTTTTTAAAAATCCAGAACAGCTCTGGCCTAGTAATTATTTCAGGGGCAAAAAAACCCTTCCAGGGCTTTAATATGGAAATTTTGAGCAGCAGGAGACACTGCCTTGGAACAGATTTGTGTATCCTCGCGGAAGACTCCACATTGGGGCGGACAGAGTGGAGACCCACTCCCCGCAGGGGCGCTGAGCTCTTCCTGTGCCAGCAGGGGGTGCTCGCACCTGAAATGCACAACTGCGCTACTTGCAGTTCTGATCTGGGCCATAGTTTCTTAAGCCTCTAGGGCAGTGGTTTTCAACTGGCGTATCATGGCACACTGGTGTACTGAGAGAATTTTTAAAACATGCACTACCTGACTATTTAGCTAGGGGCACTGACCTCTTTTTCCTTATTATCAAATAAAAAATGACAACGGCCAACACAATAGCCGTTCAATGTGAATGAATCAAAATTATACCTATATTTTTGTCCAATTGGCAAAAAATACATTTTTTTGGTGTACTGCAGAATTTTAGTAATTAGTTTTTTGTGTGCCATGAGACGAAAAAGGCTGAAAATCACTGCTCTAGGGATTTTACTCGTGCAGTTGCCTCTGCCTAGACCTTTCTCTGCGTCACCCCTCACCATGCTAGCTCCCAAGTCTTTCCCCTGCCTTTCCACAAAGTTGCATTTAGGTATCTCTTAGCACACTAGACTTTCCTAATTATATCTACACAAAGAATTAAGATCACCTATTTACACATCTCTCTGCCTTTTTGATCTATAGACGTGTTGGGGGCAGGGAATATGTGCTTGTTATTCCCCAGTCTGTCTCCACTGCCTGGCCTGGAGCAGGCGCTCAGAAAAGTATTTGTGGACTACATGAATGACTTAGTGAATGAATGATGAATGGGAAAGTACACGTTATTTTTTAAAAGATTTTATTTATTTATTTTTAGAGAGAGGGGAAGGAAGGGAGGAAAAGAAGGGAGAGAAGCATCAATGTGCGGTTGCCTCCTGAGCGCCCCCCACTAGGGACCTGGCCCACAACCCAGGCACGTGCCCTGACTAGGAACCGAACTGGCAACCCTTAGGTTCACAGGTTGGCACTCAATCCACTGAGCCACACCATCCAGGGGAGAAATTACAAGTTTTAATAACACTAGGTGGCACAATTAGTCCTTGCATTTTTTTCAAAGTAATTGGGTATTGTCCCAGCATATTACATTGACCTCCATTTGAGATTGTGTGTTTAGGGCTTTACTCTGCACAGAGGAACAAAACAGGAAGAATCATGGGAGAGTCATCTGCTAACTCCAACTTAGAATATTCAATAACCCCCACTGAACACCCCCCCCCCAACATTAGCCTATGTGCCTTGGCCTGAAGACTACTGAGGAACTAGAAACTTCGGTCGAGATGGGGTTACTCGTTCCATCTTGGGACAATTCTCACTATGAGAAAGGTCTGCATTATGTCAAGTTGAATCTGATACTCTGATGGTGTCCCTGAAGTTCTAATTCAGTTCTCTGGCATCACAGAGAAAGTATACTCTCTTTCACATACCAGGGAGACACGGAAGAAGGAGAATGGCCTAGGGATCTAGAAGACTTGGATGTGAATCTTAGCTTTGACACTTACTGAGGGTGTGAGTTTGGGCAAGTCACTTAACTTCTCCAAGCTTCATTTTCATCATCTGTCTAATAGGAATAATTATACACACCCAATGGGGTTGTTGTGAGGACTAAAAAGAGTTAATATATTCAAAGGTCTAAGACATACCAGATATTCAGAATGTGAATGCCATTGTTAATAATAAATGTTATACTATAGATAATATATTAAAGTAGTGTATATAAAATCTTCCTTGCTTTTCCATCTTTGCCATTTCCAAGAACCTTTCCTTCTCCAGGCCAAAACCTGAGCTACTTACACACCCTCTGCCATCCTCATCTCTTTCTCTATCAGTGTTCCTCCCAGCACTGACCGTCTCCCCAGGTGGATGACTAGAGCAGTGTAAATGTCACCGCCTTCATTTTGGACATTAGGCTTCCACTAGGGGCTCCTACATTTCCTTCAGCTTTATTGGCAGCAGTGTCTTCTATAGCCCAGGGCACTCTGGCCATGTTACTCTTATCTCTGTGGTGAGATGGCTGATGGAGGTTTGACTTATGATTCAACGAGCGGGGAGCTGGAATTTTGCTGTTCTCTCATCTGTTTTAGCATGAGATTGCCAGGAAATCTCTGCCCTTAGGATTAGAGGTTGAATCATACTTAAGGGCCTGGAGATAGTGTCCCTGACCCTGTGAAGACAATGTGAGACATTTAGCAAGGAAGAATGGGGTGAAGGTCAAGTTTCCAAGAAAGAGGGTAGAGTCGGACTTTTCTCTTTTGAAGGTGTAAAAGTAGCCTGGGCCTGGAGGGAAAAGGGGATCAGTGCCCTGGTTAGCCGAGGTGTCAAATGCCTGAGTGTCAGATAGGTTGGCAGCCCAGATGTGTGAAGGCTGAGGACCACTGAGAGCAGGCATTGGGACCTGTGTCAGTAGCCAGAAGGAGGACCCAGCTGGACAGAGGATGGGCTCCGCTTGCTGTGGAGGAGCTGCCTACTCATGCCCCAGGGTTCCCTGTAAGTCAAGAACAGGGGAACCCATGTGCCTCCACTCCAGAGGTAGACTAGGACAGCAGAACCCCCCCAGGGATGGTTCAGCTACATCACTGCACCAAACCCAATGCTCCCGTCTGTGCCATAGGGTTCACTTGGCATTTTCCTCCACCACCCCCATCTTCAGTTTAAAGCCCTTTTGATCAAATTGGAAAACCCTAAATTTTTCACAGAGAAGGCCCCCAAGAGCAAGCATTGTATGTGTGTGCAGGGGGGGTGTCTTACGGGGAAGAGATTCTCTCGCTACTGACTTGTGTTATTTCCAGCACAAGGGCTTCAGCGATTGTTAAGTCAGAACCTAGTTCTATAAATACTTCTGACTTTAAAAGCCACATTCACTTTCTCCACTTCAAAATCCAAGCCTGAGATGGCAGCAGCATCTCATGGGTATGAAATACACAGAAAACACAGCCCGATTGCTAGCACCACCTCCTGATGTTCTGAACTGCCTGCCCATAATTCAGAGGACAAGACAAGGTCACTAATAAACACCACTGAACTGTATCTCCTTTCCTGGGTTCTGCATAAAAACATTGCAGCCCCAATGAACACCAAACAAGTGTAATGGATTGATTTAATTCACATTTGAACACCCACAAACACAGCCACCTAATAACACTGCTATTTCCAGCAGGTTTTCATGCTTGTCAATTATTCAGACACATCAGCTGTCCTAACTTTAATTTCAGTTCAAAAGAAGCATTTGGTAGGTTTAGTTAGTGAAGGAAAAAAAACCCAAAATGCTAAATCCATTTTTTAAATTCTTTTCAAGAGCAACTGAGTCCATTCTCAATGCGTGCCATCTGTAAGCACGGGCTTGAGCCTCCTTGGCAGAGAAAACCCCAACATGGCAGGTTCATGTTAGGGACTGTCTGTGGCACTGAGGCTGACAGGAGTCACAATATGAACACATAAACCCTAATTCTGGGAGAGAACCCAAGCAGAGATGGACGGGTGTTTGGGATCACAGGAATTTCTCCAAGTTGTGCCTCAGACCATGTCCTCCATACCTGGGTACAGGGACTCCAGCAGGCAGTGCCCCCTCCCCACTCATGTCTGTGTCAAGTCTGCGCAGATCCTGCTGCACAGAGAGGTTCCCGACGGGAGCTTGTAGTTATATCCTCCCTACCTACCCCATCCCCAAACACACACATACACACCTCACAGGAAGAGCAACCACTGTACTCCAGGATGGAGAAATAGCAAACAAACACGGCTACTCCGTATGTATGATAAGATTAAACAGAAGTGCCCTCCATTTCCCGAGGGCATTGTTCGGGAGACCAATTCTCAGGGCATCTCAGGAAGGGCAGAGCAGGACTTGGAGAACTCTTCAAGGAAATCTTTTTAAGTCACCAAAGAAAGCCACTGGGCCATCTATATTCCAAATGGTACCAAAGCTCTTCTTGTTGTGTAAGAAAATCCAAATAGATATTAAAACTTGTATTTATCAGGGATGAAATTAACTTCCACATATTTGGAACCATCAGAATGTAAGAGAATGCAGGAGAGAGTTAAAGGTCAGCAGGAACTCTTGTCTTTCATGAGGAAATTGACACTAAGACAAAACAGAAACCACCAAAGAGCTAAAGTTTATGTCCACCAATCAAGTTTTAGGATACAGATCATTCTATAACAGATAATACTCATTTAGCACCTCAATGGGCTGGTTGCTCCCTTAAAACTATTATGGACAATAATTCAAATGGATCCTCATAACCACCCTATGAGGCACGTGCAGCTGTAAGCCCCACACTGTAGATGGGCAAACTCAAACCAGCTGGTCGGGGGGCAGAAGCCAAGCTCTGGCCCGTCGTGCTGCCTCAGCCCTAACCTGAGCCTGCAGTGAACCTTGATTTCCTGGCGATTCCACCCAGGGAGGAAGGCGGAGCAAGGCCCTGGGTTGGCCAAGGCTGTGCTGGCTAGTCCGCTGCTGCTGCCGCGCTGAGGGAGCAGCTCCCAGCGAGGCTGCGCATTGCGGGCTCTCACACAGCCTGCGCCTGGACCCACCCCACAGGCCCTGACTTGACCAGTGCAGCCCGGGCGTCAGAGTTTCTCAGGCTCCCCAGTGAGTCCACTGTGCATGCAGAACCTGTGCTCTACAGTACAGAAAAACAGACGGAGACCCAAGCAGGTTGACTTTCAAGCTTTACTTACATGGAAAATAAGGATGGAAATAAAAAGGTAACTCATTCTTCAGTCTTCTTCTGCCCGAACAAAAGACATGGGACAAGGAAGGAGGGAGAGGAGACAGGAAAGCCTTGTCTTCTGCATGGTTTGGTCTGAAGGACTCAGCTCAGCCACGGGCTCACTATGCTGCCCACCTACATGCCAAGGAGCCCGGCCCACGAGGGAGCTCACGCTCACCTGGACACCAGAGGGCTCAGGGAGGGGAAAGCAGTAACGAGTTCTTGAGTTTCCCCACACTGAGACGATAATGAGGAGAAAGAAAGAATCCAAGCTGGACCAGCAAGAGAAGGAAGAGATGTCTGACCTTTGGATGTTCCAGTTTTTATGATGAGGACAGAGCCTGCCTGGTTGGGGAAGACCAAGGATGGCCACAGTCACTTAAGCAGCGGGTCCATTAATTCCCTTGTTGATTACAACAGAACAAAATCCGTGTTAGCCACTCATGTTAGGGAACCTCTGAAAAGGTCTCAGCCTCTGTCCATCCTTAACCAGGAATAAGTTTCACCTGCGGAGGCCCAGCTTGCCTTCCACCAGCAAACACACCCCTGTGGGTTCTTGCCCGACACGGGGAACAAAGGGCAAGATCAAAGAAGTCAGGAACAAGCTTGGCTCTGTCTCAGGACCTAAACCCATGAGCAGTGTCTCAAACCTGCTGGCCCTCCAGCTGCTCCCTACCTCACCCGTGAGACAAAAGTTCACATTTGATCTTTTCTGCTTCAGCTACTCTGAGTTCAGCTTCTCTGGGTTCCAAGTTCATGGTGCCTGGACTCACAGCTTCCGACGTGTGGCATGTGGCCTCATGCCTGCTTAGCCTCTGATGCCCACCAGATCCCTGCTGCTGCCCTGAACTCTCCAGGCAGCTCTACCCTGCTGCGACCCACACATGTGCTCCGGAAGGGTTAGGACAAATGACCCCATCAACAAGACAGACACAGCTTCACAAGCACCTCAAAACCAGGACACGGGTCCCTGCACATGGACAAAACATAAACCCCAGGGCACATCTGAGCGTCCTGGAGAAGGGCCAAAGCAGCGCAGCCGCCGTGGAGTCAGGAAGAGGAGGGGGCTGCTTTCCTCACCACAGCCCGAGTACAGAGGGGGCCCGTAAAATCTGACTCTCAAAATGCGTTTTTGGCAAAATAATCTATGAAGTTCTTTATTGATTAGAGTGAGGAAATTCGAATTAAAAAATCTATGTTGGGCAAGATTTTATCTGGACAACGTTCCTTTAACTGATATACAATGTGAAAGAACTGACTGTAACTGATTCCAAGGAAGGATGTCAGAGATTCTTCAGTATTATATCTGAGCTTAAAATAGGAATTATTGCACCTAATTGGTATGGCGATTTTTTTAAATCTCTCCTCTGTAGTTCAGACATTCATCCTCACAGACGAGGAACTCGTCACCCGTTAACAAATGGAACACCTCAACACTGAACTGACACTGATGTATCGCTCTTCAAAGGGAGCTCCCATGGGTCCCCTTTAAGCCTGGGGTTATATGACAACAAGAGGTGGCACTGATGAGGGGAGAGCATCTCCACTGCCATGTGGCTTCTGCACCAAACCCGGGTACTATCTGGGGGCTGAATTGTCCAGCCCCTGACGTCCGCATCTTCTCCACGCTGTCCTGTCAGCCCAGTCCTCCGAGTTCACAAATACCTGGGCACATGCACATGTCTGAATGGCAGGCAGTGGGGGCGGGGGATGTTGTTAATGGAGAAAGTTCCACAAGAATAGCAGGTGGCTGAGCTTTCTCTAGCCTGAGAAACTAGGGACAGGTTTGTATAAGAAATGGAACCACTGTGCAGCACCTTATCAATGACTGGCGTTTGGAGAGGGAGGGAAGAAACAGTAAAACAGAAAACTGTATTACAGTCAGTTAGCTTCACTTTAAGAGGTCCTGGGAGACAAAGGGGAAGGCTGGAACTTTAAGCAAAATGCAACAGAAAATCATAGAAAGACGTGAAGCGCTGATACGTGCTACAATGTGTATGAAACCTGAAAACATTATGCTAAGTGAAGTAAACCAGATACGAAAGTTCACATATTTTATGACTCCATTTACATGAGAAACCCAGAATACATAAAACTGTACAGACAGAAAGCAGACTGTGGTTGACAGGAGCTGGGAGGAGGGGGAAATGCTGAGTGACTGCTTAATGGATACAGGTTTCCTTTGAAAGTGATGAAAATGAGTTGGATCTAGACAGCTGTGCAAATGTACTAATGTCACTGAGGTGTATACTGTAAACTGATTAACTTTATGTTAAGCGAATTTCAGCTCAATAAAAAAATTTTGTTTTAAACTGCAACATAATTATATTAGTCAAACAAATAAGAAGTCGTTTTAGGGCAGGCTAGAGGCCCCCCAGAATTATGTCAGGTGTCTCTTCTTCCCTGCCCTCCATTTGGAAAATCCCATAAGACTGAACAAGTCGTTTTCAATCCTGAGACCTCAGTTCTGACATATACCTGGAACATAAGCTTCTAGTTCCACCAGCCTATGGCCCTGTCATTCCACCTATTGCGTGGCCCATGGCCAGACAGGAGGGAAAACATGCGGGTCATCCTCTGCGGCAAACATAGTAGGACCAACAGGCTACAGTGCATCCAAGGATCCAGAAAGCCTGATGGTACAAACTTTTAAATACAAGCAAATGTTTATTGAGCATTTAGTACTTGCCGCACACTGTGGGCAGTACTTGTGTGTGCACTGACTTATTTCGTCCTCACAACAGCCCTCATACAGATGAAGCAGCAGAGCGCCAGGAAGGTTGAGTAGGTGATACGAGGTCGCAGAGCGAATAATGGTGGAGAAGAGACTTGAACCCAGACGGTCCACACCCACAGTCTGTCTCCATGTTTAACCTCTGTGCTTTACAGCTTCTCCACAGACAGGACCCATTTTCTTTAAAGTTCTGTTTTAGTTCTAAGATTGATGCAAATAGGTTCCTGCTGGTCCTGGCTGCAGTGAGGAATTCAACAGTCCTTGGGAATAAAAAGAGCTCTGGACTGGTAAGCACGAGATCAGCGTTCCCTACCATCTTGGTCACTGGTACTGTGACTCTGGGCAGAGTATAAAGCCTCTCTGGCCCTCAGTATCCTCTTCTGTGAAATTGAGAAGTTGGCCTAGATCAGTAATTTTCCAATTATTTAAGCAGCAGAACTCATTCTTAAAATTAAACTTTACTTGGAAGCCCAAAATGCAAAACGGAGAGAAGTGTGGAGCTGTTCCAGCAGAAGGTAAAGGAGGGAGGATACAGAACCTCTCTCCGTGCCCCAGGTAGTTCCTCAGACACTTTCTTGGAGCCCTGATGACTCTGTGGAACACGATTTGAAAACCAGTTGAATACATATTTGTAAAGTTCTTTTGAAAATAAAACCCAAAAACCTTAATTTCAAACCCTGCATCCTTAGGCATTCTTTAACACTGTGGGAAAAAATAGAACATTCTAGTCACTTTGCTCAAAGGTGTTATTTGGATGTATGGCCTTTTGCAGAGTTGGTGAAGGTTTCAGGTAGAAGAGCAAGTGTGACCCCTCTGAGGACATTACCAAGAGTCGATAAAAGAATGTGGAGAAGCTAAGCCTCCCAAGGGGTGCAAATCCCTCTGAAATAGCTGCTAAATATTACCAGCCCAACAGACTCCTCACAGGAGACAAGCTGTTCAACTCTGAATTTGTGTTTTCTCTAAATAGTTCTAAAAAATTACTAAACTAGGCTATTGGTTAGAGTTTTACATCAACCAGGGTAGCACCGCTTCATTTTTCATAAAACTTAATACCGATATCTTGCTGTATGCCTGTATGAAACTTGGTCAATGAATAATTGGACAAGAAATGGTAGGAACAGTATGAGTTCCTCATACTCATTCTGGAAAGATCAACTGACAGAGACCTCCAGGGAAGGGAACTTCTCTTTTAAATGTCCATGACCAAGTCGACCCCATTCTCTCCTCTCATTCTACAGGCATTTGTAAAGTCCAGTTTGCTGAAGTGTTTGGAAGAGGTTATAGAACTGTTATGATGCAATGTTCAAGGCAGACGGCTACCATAACTCAGAGGCCAAGGCAAACAGGCATGTATTAATAGTAGTCATAACAGAAAGATCACTTATTTTGAGTATCTTGGAGCTCGGGAAATCAACAGACAGACTGTTAAGCATTTAGGCACTAAAGAAAAGGAGCTTAACAAATAGGAAAAGAGGAGGAGAGAGGTAGATAGAAGAAAGATTGATCTGCTTTGGAAACAATCGAGCATCAGAACCAGTTAACTCAGAAATTATTATGTGGTTAAGGGCAGCACCAAAAAAAGGAAAAATATATTCTTCCAAACTCCCTCATTCTGCCATTTGGGTGGCATATACCACCCAAGAGGCAAAGCATTTCTTTTGTCCTAGAAGAGAGATCAAACCAAAAAACATTTCCTTTTCTTTGTTCATTTTGCTGGCCAAATGGCAGTAAACAAACAAACAAAAATAATTACAGCTTGAATTTAGGAAAACATCACAGTATCTTTCTTTGGAAATGGCAAGAAAGAATTAGAAAGCTATATCTCTACTTAAAAAAAGAAACTGACAAAACCTGATGTAAAAGGATCTCTTTGAGCTTTACGGTTTTTTTTTAATTTTTTAAATTATATTTTGTCAATTATGTTATTACAGTTGTCCCAATTTTTCCCCCTTGCCCCCCTCCACTTGCACCCCCAACTCCCTCAGGCAACCCCCACACCATTGTTCATGTCAATGAATCATGCGTATAAGCTCTTTGGCTACTGCATTTCCTATACTGCACTTTACATCCATGGCTATTCTGTAACTGACTATTTGTGCTTCTTAATCCCCTCACCTTTTCGCCCGCTTCCCCACCACTCCCTCCCATCTGGCAATCATCAAAACACTCTCCATATCCATGATTCTGTCTCTGTTCTTCTTGTTTGCTTAATTTATTTTTTAAATTCAATTGTTGATAGATATATATTTATTGACATTTCATTGTGCATAGTTTTGATCTTCTTTTTTCTTAAATAAGTCCCTTTAACATTTCTTATAAGAATGGCTTGGTGATGATGAACTCCTTTAGTTTTTTCTTGTCTGGGAAGCTCTTCATCTGCCCTTCAATTCTAAATTATATCTTTGCTGGGTAGAGCAATCTTGGCTGTAGATCCCTGCTTTTCATGACTTTAAATATTTCTTGCTGATTCCTCTAGACTGCAAAGTTTCTCTTAAGAAATCACTTGACAGTCTTATGGGAACTCCCTTTCAGGTAACTAACTGCTTTCCTCTTGCTACTTTTAAGATTCTCTCTTTATCTTTAACCTTTGGCATTTTAATTATGATGTGTCTTGGAGTGGGCCTCTTTGCATCCTTCTTGTTTGGGACTTTGTGTTTCCTGGGCTTACATGTCTATTTCCTTCACCAAATTAGGTAATTTTTCTTTCATTATTTTTTCAAATAGATTTCCAATATCTTGCCCTTTCTCTTATTCTTCTGGTACCCCTATGATGTGAACATTGGAATGCTGGATGTTGTCCCAGAGGCTGCACACACTGTACTCATTTTGTTTTTGTTTTTGTTTTTGTTTTTTGGGGGGGGGTTCTTTTTTCTTCTTGTTGTTCTTATTGGTTGTTTTTTGCTTCATTATCATCCAAGTCATTGATTTGATTCTCGGCTTCATCCACTCTGCTGTTCTTTTCCCTATAAATTGTTCTTTATTTCAGTTAGTGTATCCTTCATCTCTGTCTGGATCTTTTTTATGCTGTTGAGGTCCTCACTAAGTTCCTTAAGCATCTTTATAACCAGTGTTTTGAACTCTGCATCTGATAGATTGCTTATCTCCACTTTGTATAGTTCTTTTTCTGGAGTTTTGATCTGTTCTTTCATTTGGGCCATGTTTCTTTGCCTCCTCATTTTGGCAGCCTCCCTGTGTTTGTTTCTATGCATTAGGTAGAGCTGCTATGACTCCCTGTCTTGGTAGCGTGGTCTAATGTAGTAGGTGTCCTGTGGGGTCCAGTGGTATAGCCCTCCCAGTCATCCATGCTGGGTACTCAAGGTGTGCCCATCGTGTGGGTTGAGCAAACCCTCCTCTTGTAGTTTAGCCTTGGTTGCTGTTGGCAGGTCAACGGGAGGGATTTAACCAGACCAGTCAGCTGGAAGGGCTGGCTGTGACCACTGACCACCAGTGTTCACCCTCCATGGAGAATCAGCTGTGCAGGGGCAGGTTGTTTGTGCTCCAACATGGTCTATAGTTGTCCTCTGGGTGCTCAGGCTGTGGGGTCTCCCGGGTGTTGCAGGCCAAGGTCAGCCCCAACCTGTTCTGCCCAGGGCCAGCCTGCATGAGCTGTAAAGCAATCTGAGGTGTCTGCTACTTGTGCTGGGCTTGGACATTCTCAGGTGAAGCCAAGCTGTGAATCTAGGCTGGCTGCTGCTAGGGCTGTGCCTGAGGTCACTTAGCAAGAGGTATGGGGCTGGAGACTCACTGAGGCCAGCTGTAGCTTGTTTGATAGGATTTAGGAAGCTGTGAAATGTGAGCCAAGACCAGCCATTCATATGGAAAAGTCACGGTTAACATTTTGGGTGGGCCATAAGTTGGATGGGACAGAGTCTCAGGGGATTCCAGTGCAGGGCAAACGCTGTTAGCCAGGTTGATGGAGTCTCAGATATGGGACCCGCCTGCTGCCTCTGTGGCTCTGTTGGGGAAGGGCTCAGACAAAGGACAATGGCCTCTGCCCACCTCTCTGTTTGGGAGAAAGCTGTCCCCCAGTTCCTGCCTTCATGCCAGATACTTCACTTTCTCCCTGTATGACACTTGTACCTTTCAAGCTGTTACCCTGGTGCTGGAACTCAGAAGGAGTGAGTCTGAGTAAGTCTGTGTATGGGTACTTTAAAGGGTACTGCTTGGGACCCCAAAAGTTTCTTTCACCAACTCAATCTCCAGTGGTTTTTGAAGCCAGAAGTTATGGGGACTTATCTTCCTGGCTCTGGAATCCTGGGCTGGCAGGCTTGGTGTGAATCTGGGACTCTTTGCTCCCGAGATACCCCTCCCAAACTTTTACCCACTACATGTGGATGTAGGATGAGCCTGTTTCACATCTCTACCCCTCCTATCAGCCTGGATGCATATGGTTTCTTTAATTCTGTAGTTGTCAGACTTCCATTCAACTTGATTTCTGATTGGTTCTGAGTAATGGTTGTTCTATATTTTAGTTGTAATTTTGATGTGGTTGTGTGAGGAGATGAGACTTCCTTGACTGGAAGTCTGTCCAGTTTTTCTTTTAAATCATAGCAGGGAACACATTTTGATTGTGTACTCTCAGAATGTATACTGTGCACTCCCCAAAATGTCACAAATAGTGCTGAATGAGAAAATCATCTGACCACCAAGATGGCTGATCATCAACATTGAAAATTCTTGTACACATATAGTAAACTCTCACATGAAATGTTTATAATCAACTTTAAAAGTTAATGCCAATATTGTCTAAATTTCAGGAGTTAATGTCAAAAAGTTAAATGTCCACAAAAGTATACATCATTTGTACACAGTATTTAGAAATCAGCTGATATATATCCAATGCAATATAAAACAGGGCCTTATGCAGAGGAGTGGAGACTTCCAGCAACTGTAGCTTCCTCATCATCCAATTTATCAACATCACCGACTCGCAAATGTGTTTTTTTATTCTTTCGGAGCCACTGCCACTGTTAAAGTCCAGGACCTCTCCTCACCTTTCACCTTGCTAGTGTCATCATCTAACAGGAGCGTACCTAACTGATCCGCTGTCTCAAATCTCACTCCCCAACAACAATCAACCTACTTTTCACACTGAATCCAACATCATCACTTAAAACACAGATGTGATTGTGTCGCCCCATGTTTAAAAATTTTCAAGGCTCCCTAGTACCTCTAAGGTAATTCCAAAGCTTTAGCAGAGCCCAACAAATTCACCATCTTGTCCGCCTTACCCTTTTGGCTCACCTCTTACTCAACTTCCTCTTTTCCCCACCCAGCGTGCACAGACCTCTAACTCACTTCCCTCCAACTGTTGAACAGAGACATTTACACTAATGCTGCCTTTAGTTTCTACCTTTCTCTTCTATCTGACAGGCTATTAAAAATGTCAGCTCCTCTATGAAACTTTCCAATATGTCTAGGAAGTTGGTTTTCTTCCGGTTTTTTAAAGCATTTGCACACATGTTGACTAGCAGAGTAATACTTTGTTCTGATGTTTTGGTTTCCAATAACCATCTTCCATCCTCAGTTATTTTAGCTAGTGGAATTATGTGTCCTTGTGTGGCCTTCACAGTACGCAGCACAGAGCAGGTCTTGTAAATGACTATGTAGAATAATGAATGAATGGCTGATAAATGCACAAACAAAAGAATTCAGGTGTTTACAACCTAAGTGAGAAAGGAAGACAAAATATGTGAAGTTAAATGCTTAACAATAGATATCAGTAAGGGTTGAAGTCAACCAATAAATGAAATATGTGAGAAAATCAACTCTCATGAAGAACCAGAAGTTGGTATCTGGGGGAGGGGTTCTCCAAGAGGAGGCACTTGAGTCTTCAATGAATGAAAAGGATTTGAATCAGAACACAGAAGACGCAACTGCTTTCCAGGAGGCTGGAATGTGAGAGAAGAAAGGAAAGCAGGAAGGCCCAAGTCATGTTTGCAGGCTAAAAATAGAACAATCCTAGAACCATTTTTTGGAGGCATAGACTAAACTAGCCCTCAACAAGAAAATGCTTGCTCCCTTCATTCTGCAGAAAGTGTAGAGCTGGAATGGGAAAAAGGATACCACCAAATTCAATGCTAGAGTCCCTAACGTACTCCCTCAGTGCCCCTGGTTACTTGCCTATCAGATGTCAGCCTTGCAGGAATCAGACAGCATTGCCCTAACTCTGCTGAGACACCACTGCCTGGAGTCAGCTCTCTCAGATGTTGCATGGAACGTGGAACCAAAGAGCATGTTTTCATACAGCTGGAGATCACTGCTCTGCTCTAAGTAGAAAATAACTCTTCCCAGCAAAATGGGCCCCTTGCCCTCACTACAGACACAAAGACGTGAATCCCACAAGGAGATGCAGGGAATTCAGGTTAGAGGAATCGGAAGCTGCAGCATTTATAAGGATACTAGAAGGAAGCTGAGCTTGCTTTCCACAGAAGTCAGTGCTTAGAGACCACACTTTGACAAGTACCTAAGTAAGTCAAGGACTGAGTAAGATGTATCGTAAAGAAAGAAGTTGACGTTCCACAACAGTTGGAACAAGAATACTGCAAGATGTCCACAGGAGACCCACACTGGGCCAGCATAGTGACCAGATCCATGGCCACACTGGCTAAGGGTTTGCATCACCTCCTCAGAGGACGATGGATGGTTGGTGCCATAACCTATTTTAGTCTTCCTAACTCATCGCATGTTAGTTTATATATTAAGGTGCAGAGAGATCTTATGACAGGTCAGGAGCGCAGATGCTCCCAACATTAACTGTTGTATATCTTAATCAAATCCCAAGATAAAAATTACATGCCAGAGACTGCTACTTATCTGCCAGGATCTACCGGTACATGTCCCACAAGGCTGCCCAGAGTAAAGAACACATTTCCCCCTTTCCAACAGGCTAAATTCTGGTGGTTGGGCTGGGAGGGAAAGTGATGGGAGCAGCTTGCTTTTAGCTCCCTTCTTTCATCCTGTTGCCTGGACTGCGAACATGGTAGGAGCCATTTTGGGCCATGCAGGTGAAGGTCACATTCTGGGTGCAGAAGAGCAACAAGATAGAAGGGGCCTGGGCGTCTGACCCTGGGAAACTCTGGGTTGCTTAAAATAGAATTAAAAGGCTGTCTCCATTGAATTCACTGTTATTTTGAGGTTTCTTTACTGGCAGCTGAATTTGTATCCCTGTCTAAGGATGTCATATATAATACATGACCCAGGCGGATCCTGCCTGACAGAGCCAAGACACCATGGCCCCACATGAGACGCCAGGAAAGCAGCCTTTTATGGAATTTTCTCATACTGAGGTTCCTGTTTGCCTGGACAGGCTACATAGTACTCTGGTACTGTACTCACAGCGCAGCAAATAAAAAAGCCTCAGGAAAGTCCTCTTTATTGATTAAAAACCAATATACTTTGAGCCAAAACAAGGCAACTGAAGCTCAAAATCTGTCCATTTCCCCAATATGATGCCTGATAAAATTCCCGTGTTGGATATGAACTACAGGACTTAGCAAGTGCTTACTTCAAGCCCTCAGTTAATCAGGCACGGTCAAGCCTGTTTGAAATGCAGCTTTCCTAACTCTCAGTCCAGCGCCCTTTGCAAGACACCACACTGCCATTCTGAAGGCATCCACAACCTAAACGAAGACTCGTCAGCAGGGAAGCACAGTAACAGGTGACTGATGTTACAAAGAAGGTGTTGGGGGATGTGTGTTATTACATGATTGTCTTTTTCTTAACTGTTAGCCATGGACTGAACCACGTTTACTTAGACATGGCTTTGTTAAACCGCATATGCTAAGCAACTGAAAGCAGACATCCGAGGAGCACGGCCATGACCTCTCCCAGCTGACTTTTCCTGGAACAGTTACAAAAAGACCCAGCTGCAGCTGCATATCGCTCCTGGGCCAGCTCTCGTGAAGCTTGCATTCCCGGCGTTTACAACAGGCTGAGGAAGTAATGAGGAGAGCTGAGCTCCCACGTTAGCCAAAAGGAGGAAGCTCTCACTTGGCAGGTGGAAGTTTCTCCTGGGGAAATCCTGGAGGCTCGCTGTTCCTGTCAACTACTATAATGTGCCCATAAATTTCATTTGACAGAAAACATGGTGTCAAAGGAGTAGAACGGAACACAACCTAAAAATGTAAAAGCATCCCTGCCAGAACTCAGCTTGTCCTCCACAAGGCATCGAAGATACAGGAAAGAAACCACCTACACCACACCCTTCACCCCGACTGCAGCAGGTGCCTACTGGGGCTTTCCCGGTAGGGAGGTCAAGAGCCACAGAATGGGACGTAAGATCTACAAGTTATGCCAAAGCCTGTTAAACCTCAAAAACGCGGAGCAGTAGATCACTCCGCCACCGGAAAAAGGTGGCTCATTTGTCGGCTTGATTGTTTTCGATGGTAGATCCAGAACCAGTTAATAATTTTCAGGGTTCGGTGTAAAACGAAAATTCAGGGCTCCCTGTTCAAAATTTATTCAGCATTTCAAGATGGAGGCAACTGAACATTAAAACAAGCTGGAGTCTTTCTAAACAGAGAACGACACAACTTGCACATCCGTGAAGCCAGCCCTGAGTAGACCCTACCTTCCACAGCATTCTCTTTATACCAGGTAGAATGGTTTGTTAGCACTCTGGTTCTGAATCCAAGCTGCCTGTATGCAAATTCCAACTTCTCTGTCTAAAACTTGGGTGACCTTGAGCAAGTTATTTAAGCTCTCTGCCCCTCAGCTTCTTCAACTGTAAGATAGAAATGACAACATGAGAAATAATGTATACAAAGCCCCTGGCATGTAGTAAACACCCATCCAGCTATTATCAGCTACTATATTTACCTAGCATAAAGTGAGTTGAAGAAATGTGTTGAAAATCAGTGGTTCAGGAGCATTTATGAACTCAGTATCTAGGAATAATGTTACTACAGGGGAAAAACAGTCCATGTGTGGATATTTCTATATTTACCCTAGGAAATTGTCTGTGAAAGACTTTTTCTGTATGGCCCCCCAAAATCAGTTCCTGGCCACAGAGTAGAAGTTACTGGTAGGTAAATATAGGTTTCATACAGGAAAACTTTGTAATACACCATCTAGTGACAGAATCTAATGAGTTCTCCCCATCTTCAAGGGCATTCAAAAATGCTGAACAACCATCTTGTCAAGATGCAGGGCAAATTTACGTATAAGGCAGGTGGCATTGAAGTTCTCTTTCATTCCTAGGATGCTGTAGATTCAGTATAGTTTCAGTGCTTCTATTCTGCAACTACAATGTCTAATTTTATTCCCTCCACGGCCTTCCACCAAATAATCCCTTCTGTCTTCTCTTTTGTCCCATTCACACTTTTCATTCTAGCGCCATATATTTACAGACTTGGGAAGATTTAAAACATCTTTTTTTCTACTATATTCACTATTGTCCTAAGTAGTCCATCTTCTCCCCTTCTCCAGTACCTTCTATTTTTATTCCTTCATTTGTTTTTTATTAAATCATTTTTAATATTTCAATTACAGTTGACATACATTACTATATTAGTTTCAGGTGTAAACTCCAGTGTTAGACATACATAACTTACTAAGTGATCATCTTGATAAATCTTTGACTCATCTGACACAACACATAGTTGTTAGAATATTACTGAGTATATTGCTTATGCTTTACTTTACATGCCCATGACTTTTCTATAAATACCAATTTGTACTTCTTAATCCCTTCACCATTTTCACCCCTCCCCTAAACCCCTTACCATCTAGCAACTGTCAAAATGGTCTCTGTATCTGAGTCTGTTTCTATTGGTCTTGTTTGTTAGTTTTGCTTTTTAGATTCAGTTGTTGATAGATACCTATTTATCGCCTTTTTATTGTTCATGTTTTTTTATTTTTCTTTTCTTCTTCTTCATGCAGAAGACCCTATAACATTTCATATGATACTCGTTTGACAGTGATGAACTCCTTTAGCTTTTTCTTGTCTGGGAAGCTCTTTATCTGTCCTTTGATTCTAAATGATAGTTTTGCAAGATAGAGTGATCTTGATTGTAGGTCCTTGCTTTTCATTACTTTGAATATGTCTGCCAATTCCTTCTGGCCTGCAAAGTTTTTGTTGAGAAATCAGCTGGCAGTCTTATGGGAGCTCTCTTGTAGGAAACTAGCTACTTTTCTCTTGCTACTGTTAAGATGTGAGTGAGAAACTGATCTATGTTTCTCACTCACATCAATGTTTCTCTCCTCCCTCCCTTCCTCTCTCCCTAAAAATAAATAAATAAAATCTTTTTTAAAGGAATGCCATTAAGTGGTAGGTATTTTATATTAAATGCCACATAATATATTATGAGCACTAAAAACTATGTGTGAACAAATCAAATGAGTTAATAGTCTCCCAAGGTCCAAGATGGTGGTGGAGTAGGTGGATGTTACACTCACTTCCTCCCAGGACCAAATTGGAATTACAACTAAAATATAGAACAATCAACCTGAATAACCAACTGAAGACTAGCTGAATAGAAGTCTTATAGCCAAGGAGTTACAGAAGCCATATTGACAATGATAAGAAGGATGGAAATGAGGAAAGGGCTGGCCCAACTCCCATGGGTGGCAGCTGAGACTCTATAGGGATATCTCACCTGCCAAAGTTCCCTCTGAGGAGTGTGGGATCTCAACTTCATGCCAGGTTCCCCAGCTCAGAGCCGGGAAGAAGCACCCATGAGACATCTGGCTATGAAAAGCAGACATCTGGCTGCCAGGAAGAGACAGGTGCCTGCTAGAGACACAGGCACCCTCCTAAAGGGCCAACATACAAAATCTCATTTGCAGCCCCTCACCCTGGGCTCCAGAGTGGGGCAGGCAGAATGGACTGGAGTCATGTGAGGAGAGACTTGGGTTTGTGGCCTTGGAGAGAGAGAGAGCTGAAAGGACAGCTGATGAGACCCCTGCGTTGGGTCTCTCTCCCGCATCACAGATGCCATCTTTTTTGGGTGGCATCAGCCTGGGGAAATGTAATCGATTCACCCTCTGGACTTCTTGTCTCACCACCCTGCAGAGCTCACACCCTGCTGAGGAGTCAGCTGCCTGGGGCAGGGAGTAGAGTTTAGGGCAGACTCAGTGGGTGTCAGTGACTGAGTGTGGCTTTGAGACAGGAGCCATTCCTCCAACTTTCCCGTGAACCTGACTGGTGCCTCCCCTTCATGGGAGACCCTCTAGCCCCCCACTCTGGGCTCCAAGTGGCCCCACCCCGCTAAGGTCTGGGCAGAATCTGGGACAGACTGGGTGCTGTGGCTGTGGGGCAGGGACCACTCCTCCCATCTTTCCCCAAGCATGACTGGCATCTCTCCCTCACAAGACATGCCCTAGTCCCAGCCTCCCGGATCCTGGCAGCCTCGCCCTACTGAGCTCACGCTCCTGGCAGAATCTTGGACAACCTAAGTTGCGTGGCTCTATGATGGGGGCTACTTTTCCATCATATGCCCAACTTGTGCAGAGCCTTTCCTTCACACAGCCAAAGCTTGGACAGTTTGGGACTGATAAACTGTGCTACTTCACCCTGGCAACTCTCTGAGACCCCGCCCACAAAGGTATGTGAGGACCTGCCAGGTGACAGCTGGACTAGGTATACCCTGGGACATTTGCAGAGTGGCCTCAGACCCAGCACTGGCACCAGGTTTGAACCTGTATCAGTCTGGTGAACACTACTCACCTCTACCTGGTATCTAACTGAAAACCTACCTCATGCAACTGAAATACAGCCAGAGACTCTTTCATCAACTGAGCCTAATAGGCAGCCAGTAGGTGGAGGCAGGTGGAAGTAGATCTCAGGGTGCTTTGGGACCTTTGGTGACCTGCTCCTGGGCCAATGCTGGTAAAAGCCAGACTAGGTACATAGCTTGGCCCTTCCCTCACACCCACAAGACCAGCAGAGGCAGCCACAAACTGTGGATTGCTGTGTAGTTCCAAGCAGGCTGTCCAGGTCTAGTCACAGTCAGTGTCTGACACTGGCCTGTACCAGAGTCTCTCCCAAGAGGTCCCAGAAACAATAAACCCAGTAGCCAGCTCAGACAACCTCACAGGATCCAGTAAGCTACTCAAGCAGCATATCCAAAGGGAAATCTCAGCAGGCACTAGATCCTGCTGAGCTAAACTTCACTTTGTGTGGTCAGCGCTTGCATAGCAGCTCATACACTGTGGTTGAGGTCGATCCTCGCAGTCAGCCAGCCTGGGGGGCAACCCCACGCATGAACAGGCCAATAGCAAGACTCAATTAGAACAGGGGGGCCCATGTAGATCACACAAGGGACATTCCTCAAGCACCCAAATCAAGGGATCGAGGAGATGTGCCACTGGGTCCCACAGGACACCTACTTCATGAGGCCACCCTACCAAGTCTGGGAGTCATAGCAGATCTACCTAATACATAGAAACAAACACAGAGAGGCTGCCAAAATGCGGAAACGAAGAAATACTCCCCAAAAGAAAGAACAGGAGAAATCTCTTTAAAAAAAAAGAGCTAAATGAAATGGAGGCAAGCAATTTATCAGGCATAGAGTTAAAAAGAAATGGTTATAAGGATGCTCAAGGAACTTAGTGTGAATTAATAACAACATGAAAAAAGACATGGAAACCACAAAAAAACAGTCAGAAATGAAGGCTATAATATCTTAAATGAAGAACACACTAGAAGGGATAAATAGTAGGCTGTATAAAGTAGAGGATCAAATCAGTGATCTGAAAGACAAAGTAGCAGAAAACACCCAATCAAAGCAATAAAACAAAAAAACAATTTAATGAGGATACTTTAAGGACTTTTGGGACAACATGAAGCACAACAACATCTACATCACAGGGGTACCAGAAGGAGAAAAGAGACAGCAAGGGAAAACACAACAACCCAAAATCTATGGAACACAGTGAATGCAGTATTAAAAGGGAAAGTTGTAGCATTACACATCTACCACAAGAAACAAAAAAAATTTCAAGTAAGCAAATCTAATTTTATACTTAAAGGGACTACAAAATGAACTTCAAACAAAGCCCAAAGTGAGTGGAAGAATGGAAATAATTAAGATCAATACAGAAATAAATGAAATAGAATCTAAACACACACACACACGCACACACAAACACACAAAAGATTGGTGCAACCAAGACCTGATTCTTTAAAAACATAAATGATATTGACAAAGCTTTAACCAAACTCATCAAGAGAAAAAGAAAGATGGTATAGGGGGGATAAATGGTGATGAAAGGAGACTTGAGATGATGTACACACAATACCGTGTACAGATGATGTGTTGTGGAATTGTGCACCTGAAACCTGTATAATTTTGTTAACCAGTGTCACCTCAATAAATCCAATAGAAAGGACAAAAGAGAGAGGACCCAAATAAGTCAAATCAGAAATGAAAGAGGAGAAGTAACAACTGACCCCACAGAAGTGCAAGGGATTGCAAGAAAATATCATGAACAACTGTTTGCCAACAACTTGGTCATCTGGATGAAATGGATAAATTCCTAGAAACATACAGTCTTCCAAAAGGGAATCATGAAGAATCATAAAATCTGAATAGGTAGATTACAACTAATAAAATTAAAGCAATAATAAAAAAAACTCCTAACAAACAAAAGTCCTGGACCAAATATTTCACACGTGAATTTTACCAAATGTTCAAAGAACTAACAGTTATCCTTCTCAAACTATTCCAAAACAGCCAAGAGAAGTGGCAGCTCCAAAGCTCAATTTATGAGGCCAGAATTATCCTAATTCCAAATACAAATAAATACATTACAAAGAAAATTACTGGCCAATATTCCTGATGAAAATAGATTCTAAAATTCTCAACAAAATATTAGCAAACTGGGTCCAGTAATACATTAAAAAGATCATACGCCAGGATCAAGTGGGCATTATTTGGGGGTTGCAAGGTTGGTACAATATTTACAAATCATTAAACGTGGCCCAGCACATAAACAAACTAAAAGATAAAAATCACGTAATCAGCCCTGGCTGGTGGGGCTCAGTGGATTGAGTGCTGGCTTGCGAACCAAAGGGTCGCTGGTTTGATTCCCAGTTGGGGCACATGCCTGGGTTGTGGACCAGGTCACCAGTGGGGGGGCACACAAGAGGCAACCACACATTGATGTTTCTCTCCCTCTCTTTCTCCCTCCTTTTCCCTCTCTCTAAAGATAAATAAATAAAATCTTTTTTTAAATCACATGATCATATCAATAGATTCACAAAAAGTATTTGGTAAAATCCAGCACCAATTTATGATAAAAACTCTCAGCAGAGTGGGAATAGAGGGAACATACCTCAACATAATGAAGGCCAAATATGACAAACCCACAGCCAACATCATACTCAAAGGGCAAAAACTAAAAGAATTTCCCTTAAGATCAGGCACAAGACAAAGATGTCTGCTTTCAACTCTCTTATTCAACATAGTACTAGAAGTTTTAGCCACAGCAATCAGACAAGAAGGAAAAAAATAAAAGGCATCTTTACTGGAAAGGAAGAAGTAAAACTGTCATTATTTGCAGATGACATGATACTGTGTATAGAGAACCCTAAAGATTCCAGCAGAAAACTACTAGAACTGATAAAGGAATTAGTAAAGTAGCAGGATACAAAATGAACATCAAGAAAACAGTTTCATTTTTATATATCAATAATGAACTATTAGAAAGAGAAACTAAGAAAATAATCCCATTTACAATTGCATGAAAAAATAAATAAAATAAAATACCTCGGGATAAATTTAACCAAAGACGTAAAAGACCTGTACTCAGAAAATTGTAAGACACTGAAGAAAGAAACTGAGGAAGATACATATAAGTGGAAGCATTTACTGTATTCATGGATAGCAAGAATCAACATTGTTAAAATGTCCACACTTCCCAAAGCAATCTATAGATTCAACACAATTCCTGTCAAGATACCAAGGGTGTATTTCACAGAACTAATATTCCAAAAATTTATACAGAACCACAAAAGAACCTAAACAGCCACACTAATCTTGAGAAAGAAAAACAAAGTTGGAAGAATTACGCTGCCTTATGTCAAACTATACTGCAAGGCCATAGTAATCAAAACAGCATGATACTGGCATAAAAACAGGAAAGGAACTCACTGAATGGAAGAACATATTAACCAATGATACATTTGATAGGGGTTAATATCCCAAATTTATAAAGAACTTACACAACTCAACACTAAAAAAACAAACAAACAAAAATATCCAATTAAAAAATGTGCAAAGGACCTGAATAGACACTTCTTTAAAGAGGACACAACAGATAGCCAATAGACATATGAAAAGATGCTCAATGTCACTAATCATCAGAAAAATGCAAGTTAAAACCAGAATGAGATATCATCTCACACCTGTCAGAATGGCTATCATCAATAAATCAACATACAACAAGTGTTGGCAAAGATGTGGAGAAAAGGGAACCCTCATGCACTGCTGGTGCGAATGCAACTGGTACAGCCACTGTGGAAAATAGTATGGAGTGTCCTTGAAATATTAAAAATCAAACTTCTTTATGACCCAGCAAAAATTTCCACTTCTGGGATATATCTAAAGAAACCCAAAACACTGATTCAAAAGAATATATGCACCCCATGCTTATTTCAATGTTATTTAAAATAGCCAAGATTTGGAAGCAGCACAAGTGCCCATCAGTAGATGAGTGGATAAAAAAGCTGTGATACATTTACACAATGGAATACTACTCAGCAATTTAAAAGAAGGAAGTCTTACCTTTTGCAACAGTATGGATGGACCTGGAGACCATAATGCTAAGCGAAATAAGCCAATCAGAGGAAGATAAATAGTATACGATTTCACTTATATTTGGAATCTAAAGAACAAAATAAACTAACAAACAAAATAGAAATAGACTCATAGATACAGAAAACAGACTGATAGCTCTTAGGAGGAGGGGTTTGGGAGTGTTGGGTAAAAAAAGTAAAGAGATTAAACAAACAAACAAAAAACCTCATAGACATAGACAACAGTATGGTGATTACCAGAGGGAAAGGGGGATGGAGGGAGGTAGAAGAGCCTTAAAGGGTGATAAATGGTGTCAAAAGATTTGATTTTGGGTGGTGAACATACAATAGAATTCACAGATGATGTTATAGAATTGTATACCTATAAACTATATAATTTTATTAACTAATGTCACCCCAATAAATTCAATAAAAATTAAATCTCCTGCGGGAAAAAATAAAATAATAATATAAGGGGTGTGTGTGTGTGTGTGTGTGTGTGTGTGTGTAATCCCCCCACAAATGTGATGCATTAGAAGCCACCTGATTCCATTTCACATCCTCAAGCATTGATGCCTCTTCTTCTCCCTTTCCTCCTTCCTTCCTACCAACCCATTCATTCTCTACCAATCCAGGGCACTTCAGCACAGGAAGTTCAGAGCCGAAGCAGTGACTCAGGGTGTCGCCCAGTTTCTCTCCCATATTCTTCCCTTCGATGACATCCTCAGAAATCAAGAACCCCATCTGTCAGTGGAGTAAATTTTACTCCCTCATTTGGTAATGTTTAAGGGAGGGTTAAATACCTTTTAAATTAGGAACTTGGGACCATTGCTTTAGCTGGTTTCAGTATATTTGCATGTTTGTTGGAGCGCTAAAATATGAAAGAAAACTCAACATTATAGTAAGGGAAAAGCTCTGTCTTTTGTTTTACCGTGATTGTTCTACTCATATGTAAATTTGAGTACTGTGGTTTTAAAATCAGACTTGCCATGTATTAAGTAAAGTTCTCTGTCCATGCTAGGTTTTGTTGAAGTTGAACTGAGTTTTCTTCCCCAATTGGTTGAGTCAAGCTTGTTAAGATAGGGGAACCAAATTAGCCCGGTAACGTTAGCTACTGTCTTGTGCTGTGCCTGTGCTTGCCTGCACCTCTGTGTCCTCAGCCGTGAACTTCATCTTTTTTCACTGCTTCACTTTTACCCCAATGCCTCTCAACATTCTAATTTCCCTTCTCTAGTAGTGGTGGGCTGGAGCCAGCTTGTACCAGCTTGTGAGAGAAGACTGTTAGATTTTCAGAAATTATGTGAGCCAATTGTCAAACACAAGCCAGTGTTAAAATTAAATTATGAAAACTTTCAAATAAATTACATTTTTTAAAAAAGAGAAGAAACACTCAAAATCCATCACTTCCTGACTATTTTACTACCTCTGAGCGTCATCTTTGTTCTTGGAGTTCTTAGATCTCTAGCATCTGTACGGTAGAAATACTATCTATACACGGTACATTGCATACTCCTGTGGTCTCTTGCCAACCCCACCGTCCCAACATGAAACAGTCATGTTGCTCTTTGAAATCAATCCCTAATAAGAGTACTTACAGCTGAGAAATCAGCAAATGCTACACTACACATCAGCCCTTGGTATGTTGCTTTAATTGTTTACACCAGGGGTCTGCAAACTCTGGCCACTGGCTTATCTTTGTATGACTTGAGGTAAAAATGGTTTTCATATTTTAAGGATTGCGAAAAATGTTCAGAGCCTCACGTTGGTAGTGACATTAATTTTGTGTTATGTCAGTTTAGAAGGTAACCAGTGGTTTTCTAATTTGCTGTGCTCTGCCTTCCAGCCAGGACGTGAGCCTCCAGCCAGGCTCTTCCTGCCTTCTTCTATCTCCTTTCTGAGAGTGACGAGCCTGGCATCTAGGACACAACTGAATTTGATGCAGCACAAGCCAAATGAATCCAATCATCTCACCACCAGAGTCATATTGGACCTAACAGTGGTTTAAAAAAAAAAAATGCTTTGATTAGTTTTGTGGATACATTAAATAAGGTACCCCCTGCCAAAAAAAAAACAAAAAAAACCAACAAACAAACCGTATCATCGCATCACAATGTTGAGTTGATATTTGGCAATTATTCAGGTAATTGGATCAACGTGTAAGCAGCCGGACCACCCCCTTCTCTCCTCTGCCCCTGAAAAAAGTCTATTTGGAAGCTTAATATTTACTTTGCCAAAATTACCTGGGTAATTACAAGTCCGTGTCCTTTTTTATTTTTTAAGGGTGATAACTCACCTCTGTATCATTCTGAAATCCATAAATGCTTGAGAGTTCTTGAAGGAGCTGCCCTCACATAAAGACCAACCGAATAAGTAGCAACTAAATTTTGTAAATGTTTACCAACAAGGCAACAATTAACTCCAAAGCTGAAAACCAGCAGAAGCGAAACACTTTAGTCTCTTTACTCCGTATCTTCGCCCGCGGGGGCCCAGGTTTGAGCCCATGCCTAGCATCAGAGTCCCGTTATCGCGGTCTAACGTAGGCCTTTGACATCACCTCCCCCCCGTAATGGAGTACCCTGTCTGCAGCCGTACCCGTTTTCTACATTGCAGCCAGAATTATCTTCCTGAAACTGAGATTTCACTTCTCCCTTTAAAAATCTTCAGCTGGACCCCTATTGCCCAGAGAATAAATACCAAATTCCCCACATCCAAGCCAGGGCCCAGCAGCCTCCTAAACTCTAGTCCCAGTTTCTCTTTCCAGAGTTACATCCCTAAGGAGCAAGTCACATCCACATCAATTTAATCAGAGTGTCTTTGCAGGAAGTCAGATATGGCATCTTAGGTAATGCCAGAATTATTGTGGTGTTTTGGTCATTGAAATTGTCTGGAGGACTAGAAAGTGTTCTTAGAACCTTTTTTTTTTTTTCCAATCCTGTTGTTATAATAAATACATGGTACAATCATTTGTTTTAGTCTATCTTCTCTATTCAGCTTTAAGCTCCCGGAAAGCATGGTCTATATTTAATTTTTTTGTTATATTGGTAGTGTTTAGGTAGTACTTGGCACCTAATAGGCACCCAGCAAATGTTTGTCAAAAAAATAACAAATGAATGAACCAATAAACAATTAAAATATATCAAACAGGAGACTGAACTAGAGTGAAGTCTGAGGCCTTAAAAATAAGGAATAATGTTTCTTATTAAAGAAACAAGGCCACTCATGTGTTTTTTCCGAATAAAGGGAATCACTTTAAAGGATGAAGCACCTCATTTTCCACTGAATTGATCACCCACAGACCTTGGAAATGATCATGGCAGAAAGAACATTGCGTAGAAATCAGGAGATCCCAAGCTTAGTCCTGTTCTTGCCATTACCGAAAACAATCTCCATAGTTTTAAGGAAGCGCTTGGTATGTTTCAGGTGACTTCCTTGTGTTTTCTCATTTAATCCTCAACCACACTCCCACAATGTAGGTATCATTAATAACCTCATTTCACAGAGAGGAGCGAGGTTTACACAGCATAAGTAAATTGCCTGAGTTCCCATACTAGCTGAGTCAGATTTGAACCCAGTAAACTTGTTCTTGGCACAGAGGTTGCCTGTTTACCATCCTGGCTGCAGTTCAAATCATTCTGAGGAGATTACCAGGCTGGAGCTCAAAGGCTGATCAACTAGCCTGGGTGAGCCTTGGTCATAGGTACTTCTCTTTAAATGTCTCCTAACCCTTCTAATGTGCATCCGGGGTTGACAGCTTCTGTTCTGGGCTCTCTCTACTCCAAGCTGATACAGCCTCACAAAAGCCCCTTCTCTAGCTCCGGTTTCTTCCATACGAAGGTGGTGAAACCACTTATCTTGGCGATAATTTGAGCCTGAATCTGTAAGAATTATCCCTGCCCCTCCTCCACTACCCAACATCGTGCCCAGGTGAAGAGGAGCGTCCCGGAATCTTCATATGTGGACTCCCAGCCAGCCTTATCCTGGCTCTCCCAGCCCCACTAAAATGGGGCTGTGATAAACTGACACTGTAACTTGCTTTGTGAAATTCAGCGAAGAAAATAAAAGCTGTATAGCTCCTTAGGAAGAACAAGGAGGAATGAACAAAGCCCGACGAGTTACCTAGTTAGCCCTGCCTATTTTTTCAGTCCCAGGGAAAGCGACAGAAAGCACAGACGAGTCTACTGACTGGTAAACTAGCCCTTTCGCAGACTGACCTGGTTTCCTCTGCTTGCCTTAGCGACAGGTGTAAAAATATAAAATACCCAGTGTGTCCATTTTGGAAGGGAAGCGCCAAGGAGCCGGGTAAGAGACGGCTGAGCAGGTGGAAACTACTGGTGGTTCGAGTACATACTAAATATTCACATAGGTAAATACCTGGGCCAAGACCTGGTAGACCCCAAGGAGGAAAGGACTGGCCTTGGTGGGGGTGGGGCGGGTCTGTCTCAGTCTGCTATGCTCCAAGGCCACTGGGAACCAAAGTGGCTTTAGGATGATGCCTATGGCACATCTTAGACAAGCCTCTAGCTCCTTCCTGAGGCCAAAAGTTCAGACCACCCAAGAGAAGTCTTTTGGTCTAAAAATGATCAGGGCCCAGTCTCTAACTCTTAGGACCATTTCACCCTGGTCTGGGCACAAAGATGGAATATCCGATGCCTTCGTTTTATTATATTTGGCAGTTCATTTAAAGAAACTGAAACCACTCTTGCGCCTCTGCCATGTGCTCGAATAGCACTCCAAACTTTCACACAGCACCAATCCCACTGTCGCAATGCCCTGTGTCTGCATGCATTTCTCCAGGCAGACTGGAAGCTGCAGGAGGGCTGGGCACGGCCATCTTGTTCACTGCAGTGTCCTCAGCTCCTAGGCCAATGCCTGTCCATTCTTAAGAGCTTAATAAATATTCACCGAGTGAACAAATGATTCAATGTGAAGGGTCTCTGATGAATGAATACAGCAACACTCGCTACCTACTTCACGGGAAGTGGCGAGACGAGTTGCTCTACATGTGTTTAGCCATGAGCTCCTCTCCCAGTTGAGACTCCACATGGCTTATTAGGGTTAAGTAAAGATGTTTGCTTTTCTGACAGTTTCTTATTTTCTTATAAAGCTCATATAATTCCTAATTCTTACTCTTAGTCATTCTTAATAACAAAACCAAGCCGTACCACCCTGCGCCGCTGCGAGCAGGGCCGGCTGGAGTCACGGCCGCTGCTCCTAGGAGTCTCCATAGCAGCAACGAAGGTCAAAGCCTTGGGGCGAACAGTTTATTGCCGGCAGGAAATGGAGAAAACACCCTGCTCTTTAATCTTCACATTACCTCATGGAAAAGAAGAGCCACGCTAGAGCCAGCTTCGTCCACGGAGGAAGCAGAGCCTCCTTCGGACACTCAGACCCTGACGTTAAAGCCTCATATCTTGTGATTACACCTAAACATTTAAAGTGTTTTTTTCAAGAAACTCTTTCAGCAATACTCACAATAGGCACAAAAATAAATGTTATTACTCCCTTATTACAGAGAAGGAGAAATGGTATGGTTTCTACATGATTTCTTCTATAATCACAGGAAACGTGAAAACCTAGGGATGCGGCCTGGCCATCCACAGGGCTAGATGCTCTGCCTACCTGCCTGACCTCTGGAAACAGTCAATGCACACCCAGAAAGCACCCGAAATTCCTGCAGCACATCAGATCTGAGTAGGTCTGTATTTGCATTTTTTATGCAGTGCTCTCTGTCCCAAGGTGCTCAATGACATAACATAGATAAATTAGGGGCCCTGAAAATGGTGACTGTGAAAAATTAAGAATCACAACCACTAGTAAACTAAAAAATAGGAAGTGGTAACTTTGCACTTCACATTAGTGTATGAGTACCTTTATAAATGCCAAACTACTAATTTTTGTCCCAGAAGTAAGTGTAACTCTCTGTCCAGGATACAGATCTTGCTGTTATCAAGAGTAGCGGTCAGTGACTGATCAGTCACAGAGCCCTGTTTTTATACCAGGTGCTTGACATTCTAAGCACTTCATATACATTGTATTGTTCGGTTCTTACAACAGCCCCAAGAGGTAGGCAGAATTATTGTCCCTATTTTGTAGACAAAGAAACTGAGACCCAGAATTTTACATATCCCTGCCCACTCTCCTGCACACAAAGGTTGTATAGCTGGGAGGAGATGGGGCCAAGATTTAGATCTGAGTCTCTTTAACTCCAAAGCTCAAGCTCTTAATCATTATACTATATCATCTCCAAGAAAAGAAAACATTGGGCCACTGTGGCTAGATTCAATCCTCTGTAGTTTAGGGAAATTAAAGGAATCCCACGTCCCAGAAAAATCAGTCAGCTAAAGTTACTCGGAAATATTTCTGGTCATTAAGGTATCCCCTAAGCAGTAGGCCAAAAATATCAGGGACTTAAATGACACTAGAGTAGAAGTACAGGTCAAATACAATTACGGAAAATCCCAAGGGAGCACCCGAGGTCTTATTGTGTCCTGGAACTTTGTTATATGAAATATTGCCTTCTCCAAGTACTAGAGAGCTCGCTGATCCTCCTTCCCTTTCTCCAAATTCTGATACTTGTCAAAACACTACAATTTAACTTTTGATTTTACATTATCTTTTATTGTTCACGTTTTTTCATGCATGCTAATCTTTGTCTCCTCAACAAACTTTTAAATTCCCCGAGACTATAAAGTAAGCTTCATACTTTGTCCCCTTTCCAATCTGTTGCGTGCTAACAATGTGCACAACTGGGTGCCTACTGAGCCCGTAGAAGGCACCCAACATAAATTATATATTGACTTGTTTAAATAATATAGACGAGGGCTCAGCAAACTATCTCTGTAAATGATCAGATATAAACATTTCAGGCTTTGCAGGTCATATGATTTCTGTTGCAACTACTCAACTTTGCTGTTGTGGGGTGAAAGCAGCCGTGGGTGATACAGTGAGTGTGGCTGTGCCTAATAAAATTTCACTTACAAATCGGGCAAAGGGCAGATTTGACCTAAAGTTTGTCAACCCCGTAGAGTCTATTTATGATAGGCTTGGGGGACTAGGTGGGGAAATGTTCTCAAGTTTTATCATTATGACAGCAGCTTCTATACCTCCCCTCAGGCTTCTTGATCCATGTTCGGAGTCCTAGCTCCTGACCAAGTCGAGTGTTTTTCCAAAACCCCTCGCCTTGGACTGAAGTTTAGTACAGCACACTATTTTGCAGTTTATTAGCCTCTGGGCCCTCACGCATCAGTTTAAAAAGAGGAAAATCAACAACCAAGTAGAGAGCTGTCATGGTAAATTGTAACAATAATAAGTAATGAGGAAATTCTTCAAATGCATTCCACTCAGGAGTCTCTGAGACTTGATCCAGGCCACTTTTTGTGGATTGCCACTTAAATCATCCCAGGTGATTTGAAATATGCATTTCCCCTGGGTTAAAAAAATCTGCAAAGAACTGATAATCCCTAGCAGGAGGCTACCTAAAGGGTGACAAGGACAGCCATTGGTCCTCCCAAAGTGACTGCTGTCCTCTGAAAATGAGAGAACTCAACAAATGATTGGAAGAAAGAAAGGCCCACCTTTCTCTTAATCAAAGTATTCAGCCCTCGGTTTTGATATAACATTAAAAAGTCCTTAATGGACTGCTATCTTGACCTCTTTTTAACGCACATGAAGCACATTGTTCATTATTGTTTCTGGGCTTATCTATGTGTTTGTCAAAAGAGCTGCGTTTGACATGAGTAGAGGTGGTTCAACATATTGCCACAAAATTTGGAATTGGGGAGCATCTTTCTAATTCAATCCCCTTATTTGACAGAAGTGAAGTGACTTGCCTAGAACAGTGGACTCCCTGCTCAAATGAAATAATCATAAGGCCATCCCACTATGACCTTAGTGCTCCTACCACGAACCAGCCAGCTCTGCACACACCCAGCTAATATGACAGGCAACTCAGACTCCCTGTTCTAAGGGGCAATCCACTAACAAACCCCCAAACCTCTGCTCTGCCCCAGGACAAAACTCCTTTAGTATGAAATCAGCCACATTAAAGACCAACTTCCTCAATCATGTGGCCCAGAGCTGCCTGTGTTTTCAGAGGTGTGGCAGACACCATCTACACAATTTCCATTGTCCCTTCCATGGTGCACTTGTAAAATAGGAAGATTTCTCTTCTGCTGTCTCAACCCACCTCCTAGTAACCAGGTGCTGATATTAGTTACCACAGTCAGGTATTTGCATTTTAAGTTTACTCTCTCTTCATGTGAAATTAAAGGCACTGCCTCATGTTTTAGCGCGCTGTGGGCACTGGGAAACAACGAAAAAGATGTTATTGTAGAGATCATCTAGGCCCACTAGGCCTTCACCAGCCCCAGCCAATGACAGCAAAACGAATCAATTTTATAGGACTGGCAGAGAGAGGTAAGAGAGATGAAAAGAGAATGTGCAGGAATGATGTCCCCACTCCAACAAGCTCTCCCAGGCCCTCTCCAGGTAAGGTCAACAGAGGCTTAGTCCAAGCAGCTTCTGGGCCTAGGCTGAAAAGTTCTGACCCTTTTTATAGTCTCTAGCAAAGGCTCACCAAATAGGTCTCATCTTCCCCAACAGCTGACCCTCCTCATTCTGTTCTAAATCTCTCTCTCATGACCATTTCAAATCTTAACCCCCCTGCAATCTTATGGAACACAGAGCTATATATCCTGTATTATTTCTCCCTCTGATTGCGAAGTTTCTGATGAATATGTGTTAGCTCACAACCTCTAGCTAATAAAAATATTGGGAATGAACTGCCTTAGGAATTAATGTGTTCCTTGTTACTTATGCAGGACTTTGTTGAGATGATTTGAGGTTTGGCTAAGTAATTGCACAGAAAGGGTCTCTTCTGGACTCACCATTAGAAATAATAATGATATTCTTATAAGAAGAAGAACAGCTATTTTCATTTGCAGAATATTTAACAAATTGCAATTTTTTTCAGGTACATCATATCACTTGATCTCATTACCCTGTGAAATTGGTAGGGCAAATATTATGATCACCACGTTACAGGTAAGGTCGCAGGTTGAAGATTACATAGATAAAAACGGGTTAACTCGTTTCCTTTTCCAGGGGGTGTCCTTTCCATTGTGCTCCGTTGCTTAAAAAAGAAGTAAACCCTGCATTGAAAACAACTGATAGCACACAGCTTCAAGCTGTTTCTTTCCACTGAGGGAAAAGGTGCATTAATTCTTCACTTTTGTCAGCCATTAGTGTAAAATTCCTAGCAAAAAGGACAATTCATAGAGGCGGCACAAACCATTTTAGGATCACAAACTCTTAGGTGGCGTCCTGGAAGCTCCTCTTTCCCTCCACTCCAACACATTCTACTCCAGGACAAATGCGAAACTTAGAGGTGATTTACACAGTAAGGAAAAGAGTACTAATAAAGCAGACTGTGTATTTATGTTTTTAGATTATTATGCAATAAAGTCAGTTTATATTTTTATACAAATATTAATATATGGCTACAAAACCAAACATTTTTCAGTTATATTCCTATTTTCAAACAATTTAAACAATCTGTGTGCTTACAATTACCTTGAATGGTTAGACAGTGAATTTTATCTTAGTCTTTGTGGTGGTATAAAATTTCCAGACCCAGACATTATTTCTTTTTATCATACTGAAAGCTTGTTTTAAATTTTGGCATATAACTTTATAACACCAAGTGTTAGCACAGATTTTATCTCATAATTATAAAATAATCATGAAATCACAACGTTATCAATATTTGTTCAAAGTATCATGAGGAGGCTTCTGGAAACACAGTGGAAGTATGCCAGCACTGCGGGAGTCAATGGAAGCTGAAGTTATAAGGATTAAAAAAGAATTTGCCTATTTTAAATGGTCTTTTAATAATAAGGGCCTGCAATTTAGTCAATTTGAATAAGTGATAATGACCTGACTTTACAAACAGAGATTATTCAAGTAGAAAGTAGGTAGAAGTTTGTCTTCATCCTAGAAGTTTAGAACTTTAAGAATTTGAAAAAAAGAATAAAGAAAAAGAGAAGAAAGCTACTTTTTTTTTTCTGAGTGTGATTTTTAATCTTCGAGATTTTTTCTTTACAATATGGAAAGTTTAAGAAAAACAACCTCCCCATTTCTTCCTATCTTCCTTAGAATGTGAACGCAAAAGATCAAGACTTGCTATTGTATGCTTTTTTTTACCCCAACTTGGATTTCAGTATTCTATAAATCATGAGCTCTTTTTTAAAAATGCCAACATTTAATGAGTAAAAATTCAACTAATTCATGGTTTAATTCAATAGAATAAGCATTTACTAAATCTCTATTCAGCACAAGACATTGAACCAACTCCTGTGGAGACAACTGGGGAGCATTAATGCTCTCTAACGGGATTGGAAGGTAGACTTTTCCCAAAGGCTCCAAGACTCAGGGATAAATTCCTTTACAAAAGAAATTTTAAAGGCTTATTGAAAGATTTAAACAAAACTGTACATTCAGTTATGCATATACCAGAGTGATAAACATTCACCTTTCTCTCATGGTTTAAAGGGCAAATTCCTCATCACAGACTTTCCAAATACTGACTTCATCAGGAAAGACTCAAGTATTTAGAAGCCATCAGGCTCAAGGCAGTGGATACATGGTTTCTAAACTTATAATTCTCACTTTAAAGCTCAAACATTACCATTGGCAATTGTCCTCTGTTTTCCTCTAAGTCTCAGGTCCATGTTATTTTTGAAAAATGTCTGTCAAATACCTGTCTGAATAGCCACAGTTTGTCTATCGTTCTTTCAAGTAAAAATAACGTTCAATGAAAATAAAAGTAAAAACACTAGTTCAGCTTGCAATTCAAGCACGGAAGTGTTTTCCTGGAGATAAACATGACACCTCAGTATTCAGCACACGTGCTTCATGCACACTTCCTATTTTTTTCCACACAGAATTTCTAAAGGGTTAGACCTTAATAAAGTTAAGAATTTTTACTGCTTTATCAGGACGATTTTCAAGTGACACTGTCTTTCACAGTTGGGTGCTTCTGCCTTGGTTCACAATAAGGCACATCTGCACTTTTATTTTTGTGCCATTGGTGCAAATGTCAACACAGCGAAAGAGTCAAATCAGTCTTAGCATTGTCATGAAAATAATTTTGGCTTGGCAGGTCCCTTGAAAGGTTCTCAGGAATCCCCCGGGGGTCCAGAACCACATTTTGAGAACTTTCCCTGGATGTTTGCGCAGACAGAAATCACAATTCTTTCTCTTCAGTTCTTTAATGCTTGAGGTTTATTATTGTAGGTTTCATCACCGAGCGCCAAACGAAAGGCACGCCAAGGCGTTGCACACATCCGAGAGATAACATCCAGTCATCCGCAGCTCAAAGGCTCACTTAGGAAGTAAACAGTTCTTGGGAGGGCGGGGGTTGGGGGCGGGGGTGTCAGACCGTTGGCCCAGGCTTGCAGTTGCCAGGGGCAACGATCGTCAGCTGGGGGGACGCGACCATCGATTAGTCGCGTCTTGCGCGGTCGCGGAAGGAGAGGGCGGAGATGTCTGGAGCAAAGACGCCCCCGACGCGCGGTCGCAGCAAGAGCTCGGTGGCGAGAATCTCGCTCGTTCTGCGATCTATTGGAGTGGCTGCCGAGGGCTCGGGTTGTGGTCGGGGAGGGCGGGAAGATGGCGGCGGTAGCGGCGGGCGGCCCGGTAGGGAAGGGGCGCGATATCAGCCTGGCGGCCCTACAGCGCCACGACCCCTATATCAACCGCATCGTAGACGTGGCCAGCCAGGTGGCTCTGTACACTTTCGGCCATCGGGCCAACGAGTGGGTGCGTGCGGACGCGACGGGCCGTGCAGGCAGGCGGGGGTGGGGACGGGGTCTTCACACCCGGGCGCGACACCTCCCCTGTGGGGAGGGAAAGCGACCCCCTGGAGGATGGAGGTGGACGGTAGTGTCTCGCGGCTCCAGGCCGAAGTTGGTGGGATTGCGTCCATGGGCTGTGGAGACTGTGGGGAAGGTAGTTAGGGGAGGGAAGGCGATCTCTGAAACCATCTGAAACTGGGGCAAGACTTAAATACTGCAATACCCCACGGTGGAGATCGGACATATCCGGGATGGGACCCTGAGAACTGAAGGAAAGGGAGGACCTGGTGCCTTGAGGCTGGGCGACTAATGTTCTCAGAGAACGCAAAACGGGATCTGTTATAGGAAAACTGTGTCGGTAGAGGGGGCGGGCGGGGACGGGTAGGAGACGAGCACGAGAGGAGAGTTTTGGTTCTGGAACCTCAGATGGGACGAAGAGTAAACCAAACCTTCATAGCGGGGAGAAAGCCGAAGTTGCCAACTAAAGGAACACGCCAAGGAAAGAGCAAACATCGGGGAATAAAAGACTAAATGGGACTCAATCTAACACTTAAAAGGAGGCAGGCTCTCTTGGAAAGGTTATTACACCATAGCCCACCAAGACCAAAAATGAATTTTAATATATGACTTCATTCGGGAACCGAAGTATTTTAGTACTCTTGTCAAGAAGAACCCCAACAGATAGCAGAGGAATTAGATTTAGTTTTTCTCAAAACTGTAATGGGATAGGAGCATAAGACATGTGAGCCCTCCAGCAGGCCAGAAGTGGATTTTGAATGTAGTGAGATGGATTTTTTCCTCTTTACTTCCTAGTGATTTTTGTCCAAATAATATTAATCTGTCAATTATATTACCATCCATCCATTACTTTTAAGTAAGTTACAAAACTATATAAAGGACTGATCCTGGGTGAGTGGATTTCAGAAGATTTTTTAAAAATATATTCTCCAAGAAGGTATCGAACATCAAAATTTAAGCAAGAAAACATCCACATTGAACAAATTCATATATTTTTAAACACCCACATTTATTTATACAGCCTACTTATTCACCTGTAAATCACTAACAAAAAAAGATAAAAGTTAAGTTCTAAAATGGGAGAACAGTTTTGTCATGTCATAAATTCTTAGGAAAGGTACTGAAATGGGCTTGGGGCTGCTCTCCAAGTAGCCAACCAGAAAAAGAAAAAAGGGGGGGTGGAGGAGGGGGAGAGCTCATTAATATTCATAGTTCTGTGATAGGAAGTATCCCAGTTGGTCAGGAGAGGGTATTTCTCCCTAGTTTTCAGAGGAATTTATCACCTGAGCAACACAGTGGACAGTTTCATCAATGGCAACTTAAAAAATGCAAACATACTCTGCACATGGCTTTTATACTGCTCTGTAGAAAAATACCAAAGACATAATGTCATAATTCTGTCAAGGTAATTCTGTAGTACAGATAAGGATGAGGGGTGTATAGTTCTATGAACAACTTGACCAAGGGAAGAGTCTGGAAAATCCTGAAACATGTAGGATACCATTCCTCTTGAGTAACAATCGTTTCCTAGAGGCTTTGGGGCAGATACCTGTTAAATAGTTACAGAGGTTTATTAGATACCTAGTGAAGCCCTTATACTAAAGCCTCATGAAAAGGCAGAAGTGTCACAATGCATTATTTACAGGATTATGTTTTCCTGCTTCCTGGACTTGTTACCTTCGAACAGGCCATAATTCATTCAGTAAAAGGTCATTCTTTCAAAGGACTAATCTTCAAGGCTGGGTTAGCCAGAAAAAAAGGAGAGAGACCCAGTTTAGCAGCAGAGCGGTTGCTAGGAGTAAACAAATTATCTCCATTGTCTCCATGCGCCATCACTTGGGGCCTTCTGGATGGGATCCTTTTGAATGTAAACCTAATAAATTCCTAAAGAACCTTCTTGAGAATAGAGGAGAAAGCATAGTGCAATAAGGTGAGGGGTAAAGGAAGGGAGTTCTTACTGCGCTGAAAATAGATGAAGAATGACCAGGCATTCAGAGCAGGAGGAATTAGGAAGGAAGAGTGGACAGGGAATGAGCTGTTTTAAGGAAGGATTAAAAAGATTGTCATGACTGTGTTAAGAATTTAGTGGGAAGACCTACTTCCCACTGCCAGGAAAGACCACTCCCTCAGAATACCCATGTGTGGAAGAGTCAGTGCCCTGATCTTATATCTTCCTCTCAGCCCTGAGAGCAGTAGTTTTTAACGAGTTGATTTGACAGTGTGTCTGCAGAAAATTTTTGGTTGTCTCACTGTGAGGGGCGTATTACTGACTTCTAGAGGGTAGAGGCCAGGGATGCTGCTCAAAATCCTACAAAAGGGCTGAGCTTGAGAAACTGCCTTAGCTATTAGCTACTGGTTTTCTGAGTTCTGTGTAATCACAATTTCTGGATATGAGGCCCAAGCATTTGATACTTGTTGAAATATAGGTGGCTTGGATGCTACATACATGACTGAGAAGGACAGATTCAGAGGGTCAATGAAGACCTACTTTTCCATCATTTCAACATAATCAGTACGGTACAGATTGCTTGAGCTGTTTCAGAGGGTTCAGACAGCGTTCTGAGTCCCAATAATGTGCAAACTAGCACTGTTATACTTCATTGTATTTTAAAATTTGAACTGCTTAATTTTTTAGCACTTATATTTTTATAGTAAAGTATATTAAATCATTAAATTGCACTTTCAAAATTGAAGCTAAAATCCACCAGAACTACGAAGTAACGCCTTAACATAAAAGACCTCCTTATTTGGAGGTCCTAAGGAGGATCTAATAAAATCTTGTTTTAACTATTCCCCATACCCCCAACCCTGGGTTTTGCCCAGAATGGGAAAAATGAAAAAATTTGGTTACCTAGGATAACTGTGGAGGGACCAGAAAAAATGCGTGAATTTGAGCTGTTTCCGCCATAACAGACCAGAGAAAAATGTTTTGTCATCAAGGATCCGAGTGGCGTAGGCTGGTTATCTCTTCGCAGTGGGGAAACTGAGACATAGAATAACAATTAGCCCAGTATGAACTGGCAAGAACCCCACTCCTGGTCCAAAGTTGTGACCTCTGAAACAATTCTTTTCCATGAACGAGCTCATGCTCTTTGCGTGTAATGCTATATAAAAATCTAATTTTAAAAATGCTTATTATGAGTTAGAGAATAATTTCAGAAGAAGCATACCTTTTACAGTTCTGATTCTGGACTTATCAAAACGAAAATTGGGCATTAAAGCTTTTTCTTAAAGAAAAGATAATTTCTATTACTACTTCATTAAGGAAGAAAGGAAACAAGTCAGAAGCCATTAGCTTTATGTTTTTACACTGATACATATAAATGTCCTGATTTGGGTCTCTAAGATGAAACAGTGCAAGGTCAAATACTGCAAGACGGGAAAGTGTGTTGGCCTTCCAGCAAGTGATTCTGACAGTGCATATAAGTTACGAGTCCTAGCCCTATCACCTATACCTTCAGTTTCCTACAGATGTAATAAATAATACCAAATATTTAGTTTTTAAAAATTTATTCTTACAGGCCTTGGGGACTAGTAAGTACCTTAACTGTACTAGTTAAACTTTAGGGATGCCCACAAATCCTTAGACTGCATGGATAGCATTTATTGTACTGTAGTGGCCATTTTCTCGACTAATATTGGGGTGGTTTAAGTAATTCATTTTTTTCTTTTTAATTTTTTTTATTGTTTATGCAATTACAGAGTTCCTGCTTTTTCTTCCTTTCCCCACCTCCACCCAGCCCCACCTCTCCCCTGCCTCAGTCAGTCGGGTTAAGTGATTCGTTATAGATTCCTCAACAGATAGGAATTAACCATGTTTACAAAGAAAGATAAATAATGTTTCCATATATATATATTTCATTTTTACTTGGTATTTTTCAAAGCACAGCGGCAAATGGGCCACATTTGAAAATAAGGATACTTTTCATAGTACATTGAAATGATTTATACAAACTTGATAGTAAATCCATTTTAAGAATGAAGTCCCTAACTTTCTTACCAATGTGTTTATATTAGAGAAAAGACTGGCTAAAATTGTTTTAACTTTTATAAATTCTTTATTTCTAATTGCTTATTCTATAATAATAAGGATTAAAAATCTTGTTACTAAGTAATTTACGCTTAATAGCTATTTGGCCTTAATTTGGACCATAGAGGGTTTTGTTTTTACGACTCCTAATACAGCTCTCCAGGCAGAGATCACGTTACAGAACTGAGGCAGCAGCATCGTCAGAGTCACCTGGATGGCTCGGTAGAAGAGTCTGCTGGGCTCTGGCCCCAGTTTCTGATTCAGTGGGCCTGGGGAAAGGACCCAAGCTTTTGCATTTGGAACCGATTCTCAGGTGATGCTGCTGCTGCTACTGATATGGGGACCCACTGAACTGTGAGACCCACAGAACTACAGTGACTGAGAAAATTGCTGAAATTAGTTGAGTTTGTGAGAGGATTATGCTTCCAATTTTTTTGTGGGTCCTTTTAAAATTATTTTAATATTACACCTTTGTTCTTAAAGAGTGTATTTTTCAGCATACTGAGTACTTAAACTTTGATTTTGGTAATGGATATTAATAAAGTAGCACGAGGTTAAATAGAATGCTGAAATTAAGTCATTAAATAGCAATGTACATTTTAAATTCTGAATTATAATAGTCTGATTATTAGCTATTCAAACAAATGGATACTTAAATTTTTTAGAACTCAGTGCACCGATGAACATTTTTATCAGGGCCTGGGGCCCTGCCTCGTTGAGTTAGAAAAGAGCCTTTCCAAATGAACTAAAATGATAGGTTATCATTTTAACTTTACCACTTTTCCCAGTTTTTCTCAGGCAGATTTCCTGAGTCCTAACTTGTTTCTTTCTGTCTAACTTTATTTCAAAAATCAGAACTTGACTCTAAATATTCCACACCCAGTAGGTGATTAATTGTCTGAAAACTATGACATCGTTGCTGTCTTCTGTGTAGTAGTCAAGTAGAGTTATTGGCAGATCACCTGCCCTCCTAGGTGATGGGATATAGCAAGAGAAAATAAACCCAGAAAATAAAGAGAAGGGTGATGAGATGCAGTCACCAGTGATTTCTGCAGCTTGCTATATGCCCGGTTCAGAGGGCAGAGGAAAAGGCAAAACACTTATAATCTCTTTCTAATGAGATCCGTGGTGTGCTGTTATCCCTGCATTTGGTAGACAGAGATAATGATGGTTTCTTTTGTGAATGACAGAAAGAGAATGACTGCTTCCTGCTGCTTAATCAGCAGAGCCGAAGTCGGCCCGGAGCCCGCTTTTCTCCTTTCCCCAGGAGTGACCAGCCCTCCTGGGTCAGATGTTGCTTAGATTTAGCCCTACTTAAAACTGAGTAGAATTCCTGTTCTGTAAGAAGTGTATGTGCTTTAACCTTAGCGAACATTTACTGTTAATGAAGAGAATATACATGTTGTGCTTGTGTTTTGTTTTTATATTCTAGGAGAAGACTGATGTGGAAGGAACCTTATTTGTTTACACAAGGTAAGAGTATTTTTCTTTTGTAAAGAAACTCACAGTAATTTTTCTTTAATTGTAGTTTTATTTCTAAAAGAGGTAAAAGAAATGAATGTTAGTTTGAAGTTTTTAGTTGACATAAAGGAATACTGAATAATGTCACCTAGGATAGTATGAGGCATACTACTTTCAGAATATAATTTAAACTTCAGTATAGATGAACTTAAATCTTTGTGGCTTTTCGAACCACCAAGGATAAATATTTATCCTTTAATTCAAATGAATGGTACAAAGTTCTTGAATATAATGCATTGGCAAAGCGCTAGAAGTACACTATTAAGGATATTAGATTATTTAATAAATATTTAGAAAAGGGTTCACATATTTATCTTTTAAAATTTTATTTTTCAATTACAGTTTATATTCAGTATCATTAGTTTCAGTTGTACAGCATAGTGGTTACATAATCATGTGCTTGTATTGAGTGTTCCCCCAATATTTTTGGTACCTACCTGGCACCACACACAGTTATTACACTATTATTCATTATGTTGCCTATGCTGTACTTTACATCCCTGTGACTATTCTGTAACTCCCAATTTGTACTTATTAATCCCTTTACCTTTTTCACCCAGTCCCCCAACCCCCCTCCCCTCTGGTAACCATCCATCTGTTCCCTGTATCTATGAGTCTTGTTTCTGTTTTGTTTGTTCATTTATATTGTTCTTTAGATTCCACAGATAAGGGGATCATATGGTATTTGTCTAAATATTCCAAACCCAGTAGGATTTTATCGATGTCTCCCCCGCCGCCCTTGACTATTTAAAGAAGCATGGTCCACAACTAAAGATGTCTGAGTCCTCCATTATTTAGTTAATACAATATGTCTCAGGATAGATTTAATATATTATTTATTTTAATGATTAATGAATTTAAAATAAGCTCATGCCATTAGTAATTTATATCAGATATCATTAATGTCACACATGCACACGGAGATATGTAGTATGTATATTGTCTTAATAGCTGAACTTTTTATTCACATAAAATGCCAGCTAAAGTCCATCACCATGGAGGGGAGGGCGGTGCAGAGTTAAATACAAAGACTTCATACAAACCCTTCCAGGGCTAACACTTTTACTGGGGAGGTAGAAAATATACACACACAGTATATACATACACTGACATTTAAAGATAAACCACAATGCAGATAGAACTAACCCTAAGTGCCAGTGGATAGGTTATAAGCAACGAATGGGTCACTAAGGTCATGGAAGGCTTTGAAGAGTGGTGAGTACTGAGTCGGCCTCAGGACTAAAGGTAGAACTTAACTCACATAGAGGAGCGGGAAGGGCAGTCTTGCAGGAATGGCATAAGCGGAGGCATGGAACCAATAGTGATAAGGGGGCAGTAAGGAGAATGACTTTGGCGCAGAGAATTTGCATTGGCTTATATTAGTTAGAAGTTGACAGTGAGGGTAAAGCAATTTTGCTGGCTTAGAATGTTAGACTAAGGATTTTGAATTTTATTTTCTTAGCAATATGGAGTCATTGAAGGTTTATGAACGGGAGTAATACAATTGCAACACAATGTGCAGGGAAAGCCAGTGTGCCAGCATTATGAGCATGCATTTGTTCAAGAAGAAATTGGAGTTACAGAAGGACATTGACAGGATGCTTGAAGTGGACATGAGATGGCGAGAGTGTGGACCGTAATGGAAGTTGAAATGGAAAGGATTTATTGAAATATTGCATGTATAGAGGGAAAGTGACATTTAAAAAATAACATAAAGATTTTGAAATGGAAGACTGAGAGAATGACAGACATTGGTGGAGCAGAAAAATAGGAGGTCAAGAATCTGTTTTGAGGGTAAATTTTAGTGTATTTTGAAATAGTGATTTGGAGTGATAGCGAGGCATGCAGATGGAGATGTCCAGCCACCCAGGGTAGGGCCAGGGCTGCTGACACAGTTTCAGGTCATCTGCGTTAATCCGCCCATTGATGTGAGAGAAAACACATTCTTTGAAGGAGGGTGTAAAGAGGGAACTGAGGAAGGCTAATGGTTAGTTTTAGAGCCAGCATATGGAGAGTCAGCCATAAAAATGAAAGCGGAGCTAGAACAGTACAAAGAGGCCAGTTGCAGGCATGGCGCAGGAACGGAGTGAGTCTGTGTGTGGGTGGAAGCAGCAGTAGGAGTGGGAGGAAAGGACTGGATGGGTGAGGCCATCAGAGCAGGTAAGGAGGAGGTAGGTTTATTCCATTTCAGAAAAGTGGTGGGAGGACCCAAGAGTCGTTGGCTATGTTAGTTTACATTGTGTTCCAAAACATTCCGAAAGCATCAGAGTGAGCTTACTCAGTAGAGACTACTCTTGAGAATTCTGAAGTGTGAAAAGAGAAGCAAGCGATTGAACTCAACTGTGTACCAAGCATACAATATGCAGTCTCATTCTGTTCTCAAAACAAGTACTATTCTTTTGAGAAGTAAAAGAAAAGATATATTAATATGCTTTAATGATTTATTTTAGAGATTTTAAGTAGGGTGGGGTTTTTTTTCAGTGTACCCAAACCATATGTAGCTTTGTATTTTCAAGTACTTCTTCATTTACTTTGAGTACCTAGTGGAGCCGTCAGTTAAACAAACCATTAAATTGAGAAACAAATCCTTCCCTATTTCTTAATCTTTTCCTCCCCAATATGAGCCTCTCCTATCTCCTGCTGTCTTTCCCAGACCCCCCCACTCCAAAGCCAGATTCTAGTGTGTTGAGTTCTTTCCTCTGTAGAGAATAACAGATCAAAAGGGAGTTTGGGGTATAAGTAATGGAGCTGACTGTGATATATTTTGCTCTGTACCTATGCTGTTAGAGAAGTGAGACCTTGCTGTGTTAATGAAATGCTTGAAGAATCAAATTGTAATTCTGTGTAAAAACACCTAATCCTATTTTAAAATTTTTTTTTCTTTACTTCCTCCCATGTCTTCCTTTTTGTAATAGAGTTCATAGAGAACCCATTAGTGATTTCTGAACTTGATACTTCTAAAGGGCTCTGTCAGATATCTTCGGAAGTCAATTTTCATTCTTCCTCAGAATTTAAGTTGAAATGATTATTATGATTATGTCTGGTTTTGATTATATGCCTACCACTTTACCTCTCTGCGAAATGAATTAGACAAGGATTGCCTTCTGTCAGTTTTAAAACTAGACGGCTCAAAAGGAAATTCTCTTAGAGATAATGCAGCTGTATTTTACTCCTTTATCAGCATCAAATCAGATATCAAGTTTATATCAAACTAAGATATAAACATCTTTTCTTCCTATTGCTCATAACACTTCTGTAGGTTTGTTACCCTGGCGCCCTAGTTTAAAGTAAACAAACAAATTCCACTTCTTTTACTTTCAGTGTGTAAGCATGTGGGGTTTCTTTAGTCACCAGAAGCTGCATAGATGAATTGCTATATGGCTTTCATGCAAGAGTAGACCAATGCAAATGTAGTTATTAGACTTTATACTCTGTATAATTTGGATTCTTTCTGCTTGACAGAGAGTAGGCACTGAAGGTTTATTGAATAAAATGAAAAATAAAAAGGTCATTAAATACCACATTTTTATGGAGAAAAGCTTTATAGTACTTTATGAAGCCATTTGCTTTATATTAAAGAAAACAAAATATCTGCTTTTTGCATTAAATTATATAAACTTTAAATATACTATACTTCCTCACCAGTTCATTGAACAGAGTTGCATCATTTCTTTAATAAGTTTCACAGCTTTTAATTTCAAACCAACATCAAGATTTTCTGTGAAAAGTTTTTTTTATATAATTGTGATATATACTCTGTATTAATTATCACATAGTTTTTAACATAGTAATTACCATCTAGATAATTTACTTAAAGGAATTTACCATCTAGGTAGGAAAACAAGACACAGACACACACATAGTTAAATAAGTAGGATTTGATTTTACCAAAGGATCAGTTATTACAGTTATGCTCTGTGTGTTACATAAGTTAATATGTTAGTACTATTAGCTCCTGGTAAAGAAATATTGCTTTATATGTGTACAGTTTGCTTACCCAAAGCCGTATATATGTACAAAAATGTTGAAGACACACTCAGATGCAGGTTGAAGACACATTTGAAAGCAGTTATACTAAAAGTGTACTACACTGAACAACTTGTCTTTTGATACCCTCCTACCCATTGTGATTCTTAGATCTGCTTCTCCAAAGCACGGGTTCACCATTATGAACAGGCTGAGCATGGAAAACAGGACAGAGCCCATTACGAAAGACCTGGATTTCCAGCTTCAGGACCCTTTCCTTCTCTACAGAAATGCCAGATGTGAGTCTTTCTTAATGAATTGGGTAGTTTTATTTCAGCAGTTTGTCCAAGTGTTTAAAATTGTACAGTGTATGTCTTTGTGTTTGTGTTTAGCATCAGTGATTCTAGGGGTCAGCATTGGTCAGCCTGGGAAATGCATGCCTAGTTGAGGGAATAGCTTTTTTCTTGGAAAAGTTTAAACGAAAGCCATGTGAATATGATGATGTGAGTATTCAAACCCTTTCTTCTGCGGTGAGACCACTTTGTAGTGTGAACACATTGGAGATTCTAACTAAGCCTGATTGGGCCTGGATGAGGAGTTTTTGGTCAGGAGACTGCAGAAGGATATATAGGTGGTGCTGTAGGGCATAGAATTAATGATTCAGCTGGTGGCACTTTTTTTGTGTGTCACTTCTGACTGAGCTTTCTGATTATGTTTTGGGAGAAAGGACCAATGTTCTAGAATTGCCGTCTTTTGAATATATAGTAAGTGAAAAATCAAAGTTCAAAGAGTTTTGGTCATTAAGAATTTCATAACACTTTGTAATGTTAAAGTTATATTAGGTAACTAAATTGGTCCTTGTCAGATTTGAAATGAGGTAGCAGTCGCCTATCCAATATTCTGTCTCTGTTTTACTCTTGTATCTTATCTAATCACTTGTGTTTGGGCTATTTGGCAGCCCAGAGAAAAATTGATGGAAAATATATAAACTGCAAGAGCATCGACATGTGTTGCTACACAGACATGCCCTGCGCTTTGTGGATAACTTTCAAAAAGACCTTGCAGTTAAAGGTTTTCCATTCATTTTCCATCCTGCTCTTTGAGCTCAAAACACAAGAATTTGCCTGTGATATACTATTCAGTGTAATCTTAATAATGAATGTAATACAAAGGTTATTTAATGTTATAACCCCAATGAGTTGTTTTAAAGCATTCTTTTAATGCTTTATTATATTCACAGATAATTAAGTTATAATAGGTGGTCATCCTATCATTTAGAGCCTATGGTTAAATTTTTATGAGAAAAAAAATGAAAGCTATTAAAATTGTAACGACTTACTAATAGTAGGTCCTATGAGTGAGAAATTTAGTAATATAGAGAAATATTTTATTTTCTACTCCTATTTCTTTGCTGGAAGGTGTAGTTTTGTCATTTGTAGCTTATAGCTTGAATTGCTTGTATTCTTATAGTAATGCCAGTTGTTATTTCCTTTCATGTCAAATTAATATATAACTCATATCCTAATAAGCAAAATAGTCACATAAATAAGTACAAAATAAATGAATATTAGTGACTTATAGTAATCATTTTTGGTAGCTCTTGCTTTGGATAAATATTTGGTCTAGTTAGTATAAATAATGTTTTAAGTTCTTATTAGAATATTACACATTATATATTATGTACTTACACCAAAAATATAAAAATACAAACTCTATTTAATGTGGTTGATTTTAAAATTAACTTTCCTAAGTCCCATAGGATTTATCTGATGGGAAATAACTATTTGGATCTAATAAACACATATTAAACCTCAGCTTGGTTCTAGACCAGTGCTGCCCAGCTGCATGTGGTTACCAAGCACCTGAAATGTGGCTTCGTCTGAATAGAGCTGTGCTATAAATGTAAAACACACACTGATTTTCAAAGACAATACAAAAAAATGTAAAAAATCTCAGTAATTTTATATTGATTTACCTGTTGAAATGATAATATTTTAAATATGTTGAGTTAAATAAAATATGGTTTTAAAATTAATTTCACCTGCTTCTTTTTATTTTTTGATTTAAAATTACATACGTGGCTCACGTTTATAGTTCACCTTATATTTCAATTCAAAAACAATGTCCTAGTCACTTTCATTTATTTTACCATATTTTATAATCACAACGTTGTGAGGTAGACATTTTCACCACCATTTTGCAGATGAGCAGACTGAGACTCAGTGAGGTGACAGACATGACAGATACCCACAAATTCTGATTCCAGTTTCATTGCTTTTTCTATACCACACATACCGCTCTCTCCACTATTAATATGAATGCAGATTGAAGGCAGCCTTTGGGGTGCATATTAAAATGTTTCTAATGAATTTCCATAAGAAAGAAATGGAATTAGTTGAACAACAAAGAATGGAAGGGAATGGATCCATTTATCTTTCTGGTTTGTTTTGCTTTTTTCTTCCTCGATATCTGCTACTGGTGGCCTTTGCAATCATAGTCATTTGGTTTTAGTTTAGTTTATTTGTAAAAATCTTTTCAGTCTCTGATATTAAAAATTCACAAAAGGCTTTATAGAGTAGTGAGGTGCTTTCAGAGTCTCAAATACCTTCCACATGTTTTTAAACAATTCAAACACTTTATATAATAATTATAGATGGTTTACATATTCTCATGACTGTAGATTCATTCATTATCATTTGGACAATGAACCCAGCTTCACTGAGGTCTGGTTTTTTAAGACTGCCCCGCAAGATCTGTATAATGAAGAATCTCTCTTGGTGTTGATACAGGTGTGTGGGAAATTTTCTCATGGAGTTTTTAGATTCACTAAGTAAAAAAAAAAAAAAAAAAGGTAGTACCTAAGGAAATAACTATCTCTGTCTTGAACTGGATGAATTTAGAAGAACAAAAATAAAGAAGTGAAAACCTCAGCCACTCTTTACTTAATAAAAAGATGTTTAATAAATAAATAACTTTGAATTTTGGCCAAACACAAAATCGATGATTTTATTAACAGTAAAGAATGTATAGTTTTTAAACTTGGCCATAATCAGATTTGACCTGCATAACATTTAAAAGTAACTAAGATAGCTGATAAAAGTTAGAACAAAAATTCATTTATTCAACAAATATTTACTGTCTGCCAGGTACTATGTCAGGCCTTTGTATGACTTACTTAATCCTCATAACTTTTTCTTATAAACACTATTATTTTTGTTTTATAAATGAGGAAACCAAGGAATTTCTTAAAGGAATTAAGTAATTTACCGTGGCTCATGGCTATATGGTGATGGAAACGGCATTTGAACTGAGAAAGCCAGACTTCAAAGCCCAGGCCCGAGCAGTGAAAGTACTGACACATGACTGATGTCTTTGAGCTGTCTTTACTTGCTAAGAAATACTTAATCGTTTTAGTGTACACTCCAAAGTGTACAAAAGAAGTTTCTTTTTTAAAAAGTTAAAAATCTGTTGTAGCGCAGTTATTAGAGAAGAGAATATAAAATAAAAACTAATGTAACAAAGAGCTAAATTTGACCATTTCTTTCATATTATTCCTTTTTAGTAACCTTTTTCTATATTTTCCATTTCCCAATTAAATAAGATTTTGGTATATGGAAACATATTTTAGAAATGTATTTTCCCAAATATATCATTATAGTTAAGATAACTTTAGAGACGGCAAAGGCAGATCGATTTCAGAGCTAGGTCAACAGGCTGAATATTTGATTGTCTGTGCTTACAGGATTAGAATAATATTCTTTTGAGCTGCTTGATTTTATTGAAGACGTAAGTCTGGAGCTTAAGAACCAATTAGAAAAGGCAAAATTAAGATATTTAAGATCAAAGCTGTTTTAGAAAACTCCTCCTCAGTTTTAAAGCAAATTTACTATATTGGGTAGTTTTGTATTCAAAAAGAAGTACAATTTAAATACCCTATTAATATTGTAGGATCAGGGAAAAACTACTATAAATAATGAAAATGATAGTTATAGACAGTACTTCTTATCTTTCAAATAGGCCATATCCTAGAAGTTCCCTTTTACAGTGATTGGTGGTGTTTTAGTTATAAATGGTAGATTGAACACATTCCTGAAACTATAGAAATGATAATAAAGGGGAAAAAAGGACATAAACCCACAATGGTGGTAGATGCATTTTATGAAAAAGATGGAGTAAACAAGAAAGAGGAAGACATAGTATGATAGCTTTATTGTTCACAATTACTAACTTTGCCTCCTTGCAGAAGATTATATCTCTGCTCTGTTGATGCCAGACTTGACTGTATGATCTGGTTCCTCGCCCTTACCCCCGCCCCTGCACTGACTCTTCCAGGGGGATATTATATGGTCACCCGTTGAACTCAAATATGACTGTATGAATTGCTTTGGCCAATGAAATGTTGGTAGAAGTGATATGTTTCACTTATGAGCAGATGCTTTGAGAACTAGCTCATAATTCATTGTCTCTCTTTTGCTTCTGCCATGATGACTAACAGTATTCTCGGCAGAGGCTACTCTGTCAGCCTGGGCTCTGGAGTGAAAATAACATGGCACAGAGATAAGAGCAACCCATGATAAATATGTAATGTGTATGAGAAATAAACCTTTGTCACTGTAAGCCGTTGAGATTGTGGGGTTGTTACTGCAGCATAACTTGGGTTATTATGACTAATACACAAGCCATCCAAGAAAAAAAGGATCCAAACAGGATGGAGGTAAAGGAATTCTGAGAACAATGATAAAGAGGAGTCCCATAATGACACCTGTGCAATTAAACTAAAGATCATTCCATCTAAATCAGAGTGAAAAGATAAAAGGCTTCAGGGTGTCCAAGGAAAAACTTAGAACTGGTAGTTTGAATCTATTGAGATATTTACAGTTTCTTTTTAAGAGAGTTTGATGAAGATATAGGAACATTGAAAACTGAGAGGGAGAAAAAAACAATAACAAAATGAGGGAATTCTTAATTTCTGGAAAAACAAAATACTGTATAAGAAAGGAAATATAATCATAGTATACTATATGGCTCTGCAGATATCATAATACCTAATTAAATTATAAGCACTGAATATGAATTTGTACTATGCTTATACTGGAAGGATGGGGAGAAGTGTGTGTGTTTGTGAGGGTGTGTGTGTGTTGTCAGAGAACTAAATCCTCTTCAGCGTATTTTAAAAATCAAGAAGTAGTGTATACGTGCTATAAGAAAAAGATTTAAATACCAGAAAAAAACATGGATGAGAAATAAGTGGAGAGCAGAAATAACTGCCATTTATATAATTAAGGTTGTTTTGGGGAAGCAGTAATTAGGAATATAATGGCTGGAGAAGAGTTCTCCTTTTTTTAAACCTTATAGTATTTGACTTTTAAAAATATGTACATATGTTATTTTGATAAAGATAAAAATTAAAAAATATAATTGGAGCCCTGGCTGGTTGTGGTTCATTTGGTTGGAGCACTGTCCCATAGACCAAAAGATCACAGGTTGATCCCCAGTCAGAGCACATACCCAGGTTGAGGGTTCAATCCCCGGTGGGGATACATACAGGAAGGCAACCAATCGATGTTTCCCTTTCTCTCTCTCTCTCCCCGCTCCCTCTCCCTCCCTCTCCTTCTCCCTCTCCCCTTCCCTCACTGCCCCCGACCCCACTCCTCTCTCTCTGAAAGCAATGAAGAAATGTCCACGGGTGAAGGTGAAAAATATTTATAACTGGATATCAATACATTCATAAAAGCAGTATTTTAATCAGTGGTTAATTAGAATCTCAGTCAACTCAGAAGTGCCTTTTTAACCTATTGTACACCTACTAAAAATAGCATTGTAACATAATAATGAACCTATGAAATACAGCAGTAGCATGTATAGCATTATTTCTGTAGGAAAACTCATTCAAGAGTTAAACTTGTGTAGACCCCAAGAGTATAACATCCTTAGCAGCAGGGCAGAGGACTTGTAGTGCCCATTTACAGTGACAGATCATTTGTAAAGCTAGGTATTCCTATACATTGTATTTTAGTGCATGGTAACACTGAAGTGAACTTCGCAGCCTCACAGCCACTTGCTAAGCCTCAGCTCTGTATTGGTTCTGCAGCTCTCTCCTCTTCATTCCCACATCCATTCCAGTTCAGGCTTTTATTACGTGGTACTTGAGGTATTTCATAACTCCTGTTCACACAAGGAGATTAAGCTTCTGGTAGCAGCCAAAATAGAGTAAGTTCACTACAACATCTCTATCCCACTGGTAACGACCAAAAGTTCTGGATAGAACACCCCTTCCCCCGAAAATCATAATTGAGGGCTCTGAAAGTAAGCAGTTACAGGCATATTGGAGAGGGAAGTCAGAACCCAAAGAATGACCAGTATGGTGGTGAGTTTTCTGATGTTGTTCTTTAATTCTTTATCTTCTGGCTTTGACTCAAGAGTGGGCCAAATCACAGAATTGTGGGCAAGAACAACAAAAAAGCGAGAAGCCCCTCTTTCTAGTCTGGCAACTAGAGAAATCAACTCCTGTGAGCTATAAAGTATGAAGAGAATTGCCCCCTCTCCCCTTTTTTTCTCTCCTAGCCCTACTCTGAAGCCAGTTGCAGTGCAAAGCTGAACTACCACTGTGTCGGTGATGGTGGTGGCACAAGCACCTGCAGATCCCAGGAAACAACCTGTCTCTGCCAGAGGAACTGCAAACAAAGGCCCGGGTGTGGTCCGAAGACTTGGAGGGAAATCCAGTTAGATATTTTCATATTTGTTTTACTTCCCCTTGCGGGCATCCCATGCTATGCAGACTGCCTGACAGTGTGAAAAGCTAAAACTCTGAAAGAAACTCTGACTTTCTAATTAGAGGACTGGGGAAAAGGGCCCCTGATTGCTGGAGAGTCGGGGAGACTCTAGAGGCGAGAACTGGATCAGGAGATCCCCCAATTCTGTCTGTAAACTGACACAAGCCCTGGTCTCACTTGTGAACTTCACACACATGTAACAGAGCCAAAGAAACATAGAGAACTAACCTGCAGTATAAAGCACTACCCAGGCTCCAGACTAACACCCAGAGGCAAACGCCTTTGAAAATGGGACTGACGTGGGAACCACTGCACACAAAGGCAAGACAGAACTTCTTGTCTAAATATAACTAAATTTATTGCATTCCCAAACAAACAAATAAAAAATCAATATTTTCTGGAAAGTTTTAAGAAGACTCAGAGTCTCACAGTATAATCAAAACGTCCAAGATAACAACCCAAAATTACTAACACAAAGAATCATAAAACTATGACCAAATCTCAAGGAAAAGGTCAACAGGTGGTCATCCTGAAATGATTTAAATGTTGTAATTATAAGAGCATGGCTTTAAGACAACTTTTACTACTATACTCCATGAGATAAAACTGAATACTCTTGAAATGTGTGAAAAGATAGAAATGTTCAGCAGAAAAATAGGTATGAAAGAAGAACCAAATGGAAATTTTGGAACTGAAATAATACAGCATTCAGTGGATGACCTGACTCACAGAATAGAGATGACAGAGGAAAGAAAAAGTCAGTGAACTCGAGGACAGATAAGTAGAAATTATGCAATCAAGAATATAGAGAAAAACCCTAACAAGTGTGGCTCAGTTGACTGGGCGTCATTCCACAAAGCAAAGGTTGCCAGTTCTGTTCCCGGTCAAGGCACATACCTGGGTTGTGGGTTTGGTCCCTGATTGGAGTACATGCAAGAAGCAACTGACCGATGTTTTTCTCCCTCTCTTTCCTCCCTTCCCCTCTCTCTAAAAATAAATTTAAAACCTTAAAAAAAAAAAGATTAAAAACAAAAAACCCAGGATATCCAAGATATGGAAGCAACACAAGTACCCATCAGTAGATGAACGGATTAAAAGTTGTGGCACATATATGCAATGGAATATTGCTCAGCCATTAAAAGAATGAAATCTTACCATTTGTGGCAGCAGGGATGGACCTGGAGGATATTATGCGAAGTGAAATAAACCAGTCAGAGAAAGATAAGTGCACATAATTTCACTTTTATGTGGAATCTAAAGAGAAAAATAAATGAACAAACTAGAAAGACATAGATACAGAGAACAGATGGACGGTTGCCAGAAGGGAGGGGGTTGAGGGGAGCTAGATGAAAAAGTGAAGGGATTAAGACGTACAAACTGAGAGTCACAAAATAGCCTCCGGGATGTAAAGTACAGCATAGTGAATACAGGCAATAATATTTTAGTAACTATATATGGTACCAGGTGAGTACTGGAAATAGCAGGGGAACCACTTTGTAAAGCATGTGATTGTTTAAACACTGTGCTACACACCTGAAACTAATACAAAATAATATTGAATACAAACTGTAATTGAAAAACAATTTTTTTAATGAAAAACTCCGCGCAAAAGAAAGCACACAAAAAATAATCCCCAGGGCTTCAGAAACCTGCAGGGCAATATCAGGAGGTCTGAATTTGTGCCATTGGAGTCCATGAAAGGAAAAAGAGACTTGGGTAGAAAAAAATATTTGAAGAACTATGACTACAACTTTCCAAGTCTGTGAGACACATATATATAGATTCAAAAGACGCAGTGAATCCCAATGAGGACAAATGCAAAGAAAACCATGCCCATAAACATCATAATAAGACTGCCGAAAAATAGATTTAAAAAAATCTTCAAAGCAACCATCACATATAGGAAAACAATATATTACATATAGGAGGAAAATGTGTTGAATAACTACAGATTTCTCTTCAGAAATCATGAGTCTGGGAGACAGGAGCAACATTTTAAAGTGCTAAAATAAACTGTCAACTTCTATCTCCAGTGAAAATATCCCTCAAGAATGAAGATGAAGTAGGGACATTTTCATAAAAGAAAATGGAAAGAATTCCTTATCAGCAGACCTGCTCTAAAATAAATGCCAAAAGAAGTTCTTCAGACTGAAGGGAAATATTAAAAGGAAAGGAAAGCTGCAGAATGAAGAGCAAAAGAAATAGTAAGTGTACAGGTAAATAGAATAGACTTTTTTCTTTTCTTAAATTCTTTAAAATACATATAACTTGAAAGCAAAAGTAATAACATTGTCATGAAGGGGCTTAATGTATGCAGATGTGATACATATGACAACTACAACATAAATGGGAGCTTAAAGGGACCAATACAGTTGTAAAGCCTTTATATTTTACTTGAAGTGGTAAAATAAAAACTGCAGTAGACTGTTGAAAGTTAGGTATGTGTATTGTGATTCCTAGAGCAACCACTAAAAAAATCCAGAGATATAACCAATAGATAAATTAAAATAAAACATTTTTAAAAAATTTTAAGTGATCCAAAAGAAGGTAAAAAAGGAGGTAAAAGCAAAGCAAAAATCAGGGGTGATAAACATAAAGAAAACAACAAAATAGTAGATTTAAACCCAACCATGTCAGTAGTTACATTGAATGTACATAGTCTAAATATACTAATTAAAAGAAGTTTTTCAGATAAAAAATTGTGACCCAACTATATGCTCTTTACAAGAAACCCACTCTATATTTTTTAACCGAACATAAATGTCATGTGTTATGCCATCTATTCCTAAGACCCCTCCTCTCTCTCCCCCTCCCTCTCTTCCTCCCTCCCTCCCTCCCCCTCAGGTATACAGATAGTACAGTGGTTAAACTGAATTGTACAATTTACAGAGTGTTCCCCTGACATTTCCAGTAGCCACCTAGCACTTTACATACTTATTATAATATTAGTGACTATATTTCCTATGCCATACTTTACAACCCCATGACTGTCTTGTAACTACCAACTTTTACTTTTTAATTCCTTCACCTTTTTTACCCAGTTACCCAACCACCCTCCCATCTATCAACCGTCAGTCTGACAAGAAACCCACTTTAAATGTAATGATATAGATATAGATAGGTTAAAAGTAAAAGTATGGAGAAAGACATACCATGTAAATACTAATTAAGAGAAACCTGGAATGGTTGTATGAAGCCAAAGTAGACATTAGAACAACAACAACGAAAAATTGTCAGGAATAAAGAGGGACATTATGTAATGATAAAAGGGTCAGTTCACCCATAATACCTTACAATCATTCATGTATCTATACCTAACAACAGAGCTTCAAAATATGTGAAGCAAAAAGTGATAGAATTGAAAGGACAAATAAAAAAGACCTGTAGTTATATTTGGAAACTTCAGTGCTCCATTTTCTATAATTGATGAACAAATGGACAAAATAAAGGAAGGATATAAAAAAGACCTGAACAACACTCAACTAATTTGACATAATTGACATTTGTATAACATTTAATCCAACAACAGCAGAATGTACATTCTTAAGTGCACATGGAACATTCCCTCACAATAAACTTTTTGACAAGTCATAAAGCAAACCTTAAAAAATGTTTTAAAAATTGAAATCATACAAAGTATGCTCTCTGACCACAAAAGAATTAAACCTGAAATCAGTAGGAGAAAGGTATCTTGAACATCCGCAAATATTTAGAGATTAAACAGTACCTTTTAAATAACCCACGTGCCAAAAAGGGAAGAAAATTACAAAATATTTGAGCTGAATAAAAATGAAAATACAACATGTCAGATGAAACTGAAGTGGGCCTGGAAGGAAGTCTGTAGCATGAAATACTTAGATGAGTAAAGAAGAAAGGACTTGACTGAATAATTCAAGCTTCCACCTTGAGAAATTAGAATAAGAAGAGCAAAATAAATCCAAAGCAATCAGAAGGAAGGACATAATAAAAAGAAGAGCAAAAATCAATAAGATTGGAAACAGAAAAACAATAGAGAATTAGCGGAACCAAAAACTGATTCTTTGAAGAGTCAAAACTGATAAACCCCTGGCCAGACTGATTAAGTTAAAAAAAGAGAGAAGTCACAAATTAGAGCCATCGGGAATGAAAGAGAGAGCCTCAGCACACATTAAGATGATAATAAGTAATATGAACTATTCCATGCCCATGAACTCAACTTAGATGAAATGAACTAATTCCTTGAAAAACAGAAATCAGTAAGATGTACTCAAGAAGCAGATAACCTGAATAGTCCCATATCTATCAGGAAATTTAATTTGTAGTTAAAAACCTTCTAACAAAGAAAACTACAGGCCCAGATGGTTTCTCTTATGATTGTACCAAATATTTCAAGGAAGATCTAATACCAATCCTACACAATCTTGTCCAGAAAACAGAAGACAAAGGAATACTTTCAACCCATTTTATGAGAGCAACATTATCCTGATAACAAAAATAAGACAAAGACATTACAACAAAAAATTATAGGCCAATATCTTATAAATATAGATATTTTTAAAATCCTCACCAAAATACTAGCAGAATAATATTAATAGCAGCATTATTCACAATAACCAAAAGGTGGAAACAACCCAAATGTTCATCAGTGAATGAATGGATAAGCAAAATATCACATATACATATATTGAAATATTATTCAACCTTCAAAAGGAATGAAATTCTGATACTTGCTACATGCTAGCTGTAGTTTCTGGATGCAACATATACCTCCCTTATGTTTATTTTCATATATGTTTCCTGAGCACCTGTATATTGGTAATTGATTCTGTACTAGGTGTGGGGAGTTCAATAATGAACAAGATGCATCCCTTCCCCCTTAGAGTTTACTATCCTAGCACAAAAGACAGACCTATAAACCTAAGTAATATGCTAAATTCTGGGCTAGAAATACACAGCAGTCCCTGACTAGTACTGATATTTTCCTTCTATGTAATACTTGTCTGGTGTCTACGCTGGGGTTGGTGAGGGAAGTGGTGTAGTTGACTAGAAGAGGGTGATGACAATATTTTATATCTTGTTTTGGGTGGTTGATTACATGAGAGTGTATTATTGTCAACATTCATCAAACAGAACACTTTAAATTACTTCTCAATCTTTTTAAAAAACTAGAATTAATTAAACCTTATAAAAGAAGACTTTAAAGAAATGAATACTTAAGTATAATGTGTTACCTTTCTTTTTTACCCTGGCATTTATTAACCACTGTTTCAACCAACCCTTTGTTTCTTCTTCTGCGCTTATTAGAATGTCACAGTAACTCTTCTCAAATTTGCATCTTGGTTTCATCAACCTGGAAATACAACCATCCTCATTCTAAAGTATATCTTCAGAACTTTAAATCATCATGACACAAAGCCTTCCATGTAATGACTTCACCTGAAAGTTTTAGGTAATTTCAGGTGATGGAAATAGTTTAATTTAGTTTCCAGATTGTTAGAAAGGCTGTGCCCCCTTTCCCCTGGCTTGGGGCACCTGCTTTCTCCTTATGGTCAGAGGAGAAAGGTTTCTTTTTGCTGAAAATATGAAAACCTGTACCACTTAATCTTTCTCCTGAGTAGAAGGAATTAACTTTCCGCTTTCCTCTTAAGGGTCAGTTTTTTTTTAAAGTGAATTTTCTAGCAGAGAGAATCCTTAGCATCTATTCTGCAACACTTTTCCTAGAACAAAATGTCTGTAAATAGCTAAAAAGATTTTTTTTTAAAAATTGTAGGTCTTTTCTTGATGGCTATTATAGAACACATTATGAGGTGTAACTTTAATTTCTTCAGTAGCTCCAGTTGAAATGTACCTATATATACCCATAATAAATAATAGCAGTAAGGGACCCTGGCTGGTGTGGCTCAGTGGATTGAGCGCCGGCCTGCAAAACAAAGGGTCGCTGGTTCAATTCCCAGTCAGGGCACATGCCTGGGTTGTGGGCCTGGTCCCCAGTAGGGAGTGTGAGAGAGGCAACCACACACTGATGTTTCTTTACCTCTCTTTCTCCCTCCCTTCCCCTCTCTAAAAATAAATTAATTTAAAAAAATAATAGCAGTAACAAAATCAAATTTGCAAACTAAGATAGGTCATAATTTGGAAGTGGTATTGCTCACTATACTTAGAATGTACTTCGTGACAAGTTTGCCCTGTCATTATACCACCATTAATTAGCTGAGAAAGCAGTGGCATAAGTAATAAATTACAGGCCCCTTGTGGGCAGACACTACATCTTATATCTTATTTGCATTCTGTGATACCAAATAAACACAGAGTATGAACAGATCTGGGTAAGAAATGTTATTAACAGACATGTTCAATGTGCTTAAAGTAATTCCCAAATCATTTAAATTAATTCTAGAAGTGTTATATTTGTATATATGTCTGATGTTTTTGTCTAGCTTTGAAGTTACTCTGTCTGCTAGGGGTGATTGAAAAAGAGCTACAAGGTTGCCCAGTTTTTCAAAATTCTTCCCTATTCTCACTTGGTAACAGAGATGGAAAATCCTGCCTCTCAGCCAAGCAAAGCAGTAATGGAAGCTGAACCATGTGAATCACCCTCTCCATGACTGACAGTGCTAAGGAGGCTGGGTTTTGCAAGCGCTCTGCTAGACTTTGGGCCACGCAGAGGAATAAAAGGTCTTCCAGCTTACCAGAGTCTAAAACCCTGAGACATTACCTGTTTTCTTAACCTTGGAATCGGTTCAGGCAATTACTACAAAAGCAATTTAAAAGGTTAAAAGTGAACCATGTGTAAATTTATTACTAATAGAATGAAAGCTGCAGTATCTGCCCACAGATAATTGAGATTTTCTTATTCCACTCTAAGATATTTACTGGTATATTGATAGCCTCAAATAGTAGTTGTTGACTTTGAGTCACAAATCCTCTTGAGAATCTCAAGATTTTCTTCAGATGAATTTTCTTCTTTCCTGCCTGCTCGTCGCCCTCCAGTGTTTTCAGTTGCCTACTGCGTGCCAGGCATTGTGTCAGGGCTCTGTGCTTTTACTTCCCAGCCTCGAAAAACATCTGTTTACATATATACACACTATATTTTGCATACAGTTTTAGGTATTTTATTGAATTCCCAAAGCCCTCGAGAGTCAAGAAACATCTCTAAAGTAATTATATGGCTGAATATACTTGACATTTTTTAAAAAGATTTTATTTTATTTTTAGACAGAGGGAAAGGGAGGGAGAAAGAGAAGGAGAGAAACATCAGTGTGTGGCTGCCTCTTGTGTGCCCCCCACTGGGGACCTGGCCCGCAACCCATGCTTATGCCCTGACTGGGGAATTGAACCAGAGACCCTTTGTTTCTCAGGCCGATGCTCAGTCCACTGGGCTACACCAGCCATGGCTGCTTGACATTTTTACTAGGCAGAATCTTAGTATTTGGAAAAATAACAATAGAATATTATTTAAAGTAAACTCATTGGAGTCATGTGCAGTATGGAATGGGAGACAGGAATCTGACATTTCATATTCAATCAGTAAGTAACCTATACAACCTTGAGGCTCTTTTACTGTATGTGAGAGGAGTGGTTGGTTGCACTAGATAACCTTCAAGGACTCTTTTGACCAGCTAAGTCTGTGCTTCTTAGTGAGAAAGAAAGAAGGCCACTGAAATTAAAATATTAAACATGTTCCTTCTGTGTCTGTAAGCGTCCACTGACATTCTAACTGAAAATTTGATCTATTTATTATGTGCCATTGCTCAGAGAGCTAATGTGTTTTAATATATGATTAAGGGTTACACATCTACCATGACTTGTGTGATGAAACTTGTCATTCTGACTTTAAACCCAGAATTACTTTTTTGTTCTATCAGTGCCCACTTATGCTGAAGAGAACAGATCTAAACTCTAAAGAATACTATTTATCTAAAGAGCTGGCATTCTATCAATTAAAGATGGCTCTGAAAGCCCTGTGTAAAACAAAATTTCACTTGAGTCCTCCGGTACCCCTGGGTTTTATGTCTTTGTTTTTCCTTGTACTGGGTCATGATATCTGGAAGCTCCAAGACATGTACACAAACATAAACACAATAGGGATAAACAGTACTTCTCTAGTTTACAGTCTCTACACTTCCATCACGTATGATTAGAGGCTCATCGCCTGTAGGACTTCCACATGAATTTCATGGGAAAATGTGTATGCATCTCTAAACTTACTTAGCAATCTGGCATGCTTAGATGAGGAAGAACCCATGTGGCAAAGCCATATATGGCATTGCACAGATAGCGTGGTGAGAGTAAAGAGTAATAGTGTGGCTTGGAGCATATTTTCATATTTTGTTTTTGAGCACTCAGTTCGGCATAGTAGAAGTCTGAATTTTGGTAGAGAAAAGCTAGATTCCGAAACATTTCCTGAAATGATTAATAAGTAAAAGAGCCTTTAGTTTCCCAACCCTAACACAGTGCTTTACATATAGTAAATGCTCATTTTAGCTGCATTGAGTATTCATGTCTATTCTTTTAGAATCTACTTTTTATGTTACTGACTTTTGTCCAAAAATCACTTAGAAACAATTTTAAATGATCAATTCAAGACTTTGGGGTTAATGTACTAATTAACCCAGAGGAGGAAAAATTGTAATTTTTTTCATGTTCTCAGGGCTGCCTCTTTTTTGGAGAAAGAAAACAATTTTAGCCAAGAACTGGTGTTATAATTATCCTATATACAACCTTGGAGCTCTTATTTAATTGTAGATCCCAAATATGATCTGTTTATAACAGAGAAGGCTTTGGGAAAAAGTGATATCTACTATATCCATAATTATAGATTAAGGTCAAAATGAAAAAAGTACAGAAACTCTGGCTCACTTCAGTCAAGAAGCAGCATTCTCCTTTTGGTAGTCCACTACTATGTAAAATCTTAGAAATTTTTCAGTGATTATATATTATAGTTAGAGTAGTTTTAGCAAAGCTATTCCTAAAATTATTAAATACTTGATTGAATAATCTGATTCAAACATGAGGAAACCTGTTTTTCATCGGAACAAATACTGACCTCTAGATATACTCTGCTGTATGTTTAGCTTAAACATAGTATATTTCTCACAAACTACAGTTTACATGTGCTAGACTCATTTTGCTACATTGATATTTATGTAAAATAATACATTTTCAGTGTGTTCCTGGAATAACCAATGTTGCATATAAATCTTATATTTTTAAGATAATTTAGGTCCTTGTAATATGTAAGCTTCAGATTACTATTATCAGACATGACTGGAATAACAATATCTTATTTTTTCTGCTAGATCAAGTACTGTTATTTATACTCTGAAAAGAAATGCATACGATTTTGGAGATTAATTGCTTCCTTTGAGCTCTTAGTTGCCAGTACCTGGTATATGCTAAAACTGTTGTATAATAAATACATATAAATGCTTAATACATATAAAGTGCCAGATCAATACAAATATATAATCCTAGGGAGCTTATACCCTAAAGACAAAATCCCATCAACACTACTTATGTCTAAAATTATCAAATGTTTGAAGCAAAATAAACTCTGATCGAAGTTAGCAGGAGAATAGGAGAGGGGTGTGAAGAGAATTGAGCCCCCTGCTGTGGCCCCTGCAGGAGGTGTGATGTTGGTGCAGAGGACCGAGGCACATCTCGTCTGTCGTGTTCAATTAAGCCAGAATAGGGAAAACTATTAATATACGCAATTATAAGGAGCCTCGATGGTGTAAGATCCGGAAGTCTTAGGTTTCGGCTCAACTCAGCAAACGTCAGTTGAATGTGCACCACACACTAGTTGTTCCTCTGAGCACATTAGCCGAGTCCTACCCTCCAGGAGCTCATAGTCCAGCTGAGGGAACAGTTGTAGAAATACTTAATTATGGCTTTTTTTTTTCTTTTTTTAGCTAAAGGATATATAAATAACTGGGAGCAAAGAAAAAGTTGAGACTATTTATCCCTGGAGGAATGAGTCCTTAAGGATGAGGAAGAGCTCAGAGAAGCAAGAAGACATTTCAGGGAACCCATGTTGTTTGTGGCCCAGGAGATTTTGCAATTACTCAGCAAGATTATGAACAAAATGAAAATATAAATGTAAATGGCCAACGAAACAGACTAAGTCATTCCTATTTATATTTATTATTCCCTATGACTTTTCTGCTTCATAATTTTTTTAAAATGTTTATCTACTCTGTTAAATCTCTTAGATTAAAGGAACTTTCCCCTGAAATAAATAAAACCAGGAAGTTAGCATATAATGAGGAAGATTCCATCTGACCTTTCATGACCCTGAGGGCAATGGCAGAGCTCAGGATTCCCATTTGGGGGGAGGATAATGACCTCTAGAGATTAGGAAGGCCTAATGACATAGCATGCATTTACTATAAATGACAACTTTTAAAAAGATAAAGCCGTCTTTTTCTTCAAAGATAATAAATTCTTATTTGTAGTTGGAGATACATATTAACTTAATCTAAATTAGTAAAATGCTTTAGCTGAAAGGTTGTTTTTTGTTGTCATTTTCTGTGGTATTAACTTTCTAATGAAGTTTATTCATTTAGAAAGGGAAAGCTTGTTTCTACTTCACAGTATTTGCTAAGGTTTTCTGCCGTTTCCCCAAAATGTTCATGAGCATTCGTCAACCATAAAAGAAGTTTCATCAGCTGTGAACCTTCCAATATTTTGAGATCATGGGATCACTGATTTGTGAGGTGCAGTAAAACTATGTCATATGAAAAGAACCAGACCAGGGGCCAGAGATAACAGTGTTATGTAGACTCGGTGGCCAGCAAAAATTTTGTTTTACAAGATTGTGCCCGTGTTTGGTCAGTAAAGCCAAGCAGACGTGAATGAAAGAACATTACTTTAAAGGCATTAAAGAACATGCCGAAAGAAAGTGTTTTTAGTGCAAAGCATTCCAAGTGGGGTAGAAGAACATAGTCAGCATAGAGCAGCCAGACAGCCTATGTTTTCCATCTGTGGATGCCATACATGGGCAACACGATTGCTGCTCGAGCACTTACTGCCATAAAAACACAGCCAGCCCCAGAAATCGCCATTCCAGTATTCCCTTCCTCTTTGTTCTTTCTTTCCCCTCTCTTACTTCCTTTCCTCCATGCTCATTCCTCCCTTCCTCCCTTCCCCTCTTCCTCCTTTCCATCCTTCCTTTTTTCCTTTTGAGAGTCCACATGAACTCGTTATAACCAAGCCTACAAATTAAACATAAGAACTGTTTCATTTGCAAGGCTGGCGGGTAGAGAAAACGGAGTGAACCGAGAAAAATGACTTTGGTGAAATCATTTAGCCTCGTTAGACCACTTATTACTCATTAGTGAAATACATTACTGGACTACACACTCCTTAGCTGACTTCCAACTCTAAAATTTCATGGCTCTAACTTTCTAATTTTTTAATTATCTTGTGATCTTTCAGAAGAGTAATAGCTGAGTGTGTGGGCTTACTATCACATGCGAGGCTAAGTCATCGTCAATGTGGTCAAACTTATAAAAACCTGCACTAGATGACTGGTACAATAAATGAAGAAACACTATACTTGAACAACGTCTCAAAAATAAGTGTTTACCCCAAATATATAGTTAGATGTTCTTGGTCCTTATATTGGGGTTATTATTCCACTCATTCGAGAAAGACTTCATGAAAGGAATGGGATTTGAAGGAAATTTTAAATTTTTGGTTTATCCATAAGTGCCCAGAAGAGACCTATGTAAATTTACACTGCCACTTTTCTTTGGCTTTCCTAGTAAAAAGAGCATTTATGCTGCATACTGACCAAGAAAAATATGTTTTCCTCTCATTTTGAGAGAAGTTTGTGATTTTGAGGGGGAGAGATGATCATCACCACATCAGATATCGTTATTCTGCCTGTTTAAATCTTACCTAAGTAATTATGTATTATGTACTTACTGTGTGGAAACGCATCTTATTTTAAAGTTGCACAAATATTGGCATGAACCCTTGTTAAAAAGTTGTAAGCTACCATTTGCGATTTGGAGTTGAAAGGTATTTGGAGTAAAACATGGAACGAATGGTAAATGTCTTAACAGAACAACAAATTGTATAGAAATATTTATTAGGAACTTAAACTAAACAAGGTAAATCCCCAAAGAATGCCCAGAATGAACTAATGTGCCATGCTAATAAGGATCAAAGGGTTCCAAATGGATGTTCACTTAAGGACATTTGATATTGCCTCTAATGACCCCTTAACTAGCCTCTTAAATTTGATCAGCTTTAGATTTTTCTGCTGAAGAAATATTTTAAAAAAGAAAATATCATTATGAAATATAATCAGCTTGCTTTCTCTCATCAGACATGAAATCTAATATGGCAGTTTTTCTTTCCTTAATCTTTCTTGCAGAATTAAAAGGCAAGTAGAAAATTGGTATTTTAACAGAAGTGTAGAGGCACTATTGCATTACCTGTTGCCTCAAGCACTGTTTTTTTGATTGAGGATCTCCAAATCATGACAGTTTTAGGCACAATTTCACAACTGTGCTATTAAAAATCCTCTATGAAATATGAAGAGGACTGCCAAAAAATGAGTCCTCAGAGTGGGTTAGTCACACATGCTGGGCATCATTAGAGTATTTCAGAGTAAATTTTAACATGTTCTTCCTATTCTTTATTCCGCCTTTGGGTTTCTTACCTCCAGGAGGGGTGTAGAAACAGTTGAGTTGAGCTTCGTGCACCAGAGTGCCCTTAAACTTCCCCTCTGATGCAGCAGATGGGTGGCTGGCAAGCGGCTGGTATGCGGGCGCAGCAGGCTGTACAAAAGCTCGAAGCATGGTGAATTTCCAGATGTGTGCTTATAGGCTGGCTTTTAAAAATAAGTAAATATCCTGCTCCCGAGCTTTTCTGCTTGTAACTATTTAAAACCTAGCAACCATTCCCACAGTCTCATGTTAGTGCTGCACAAGTTAATGTGGCCATATTGTCGTATCACTGAAAATTTAGGTGGCAGGAATTACTTTAAGTTTTAGAACCCTAAAAATCACACCTCTTCTGCGGTTCTTTTCAGCCCTATCTTTTTCTTTCTTCCCTGCTGTGCTCACTGCCTGCCTAAGGATGGGCCTCTCTCCCAGTGGCTTTACAGGAAAACTGTGATTGAAATGTGAGGTTAATGGTTTCTGTCAGCCTGTCAGTTCATCACCTCCCAAAGGCATGATGATCTCTGGTTTTTATTTGTCACCACGGGCTGCTCTGATACACCCTCTTGTGTAGAAGAGTGATAGGTTTGTCCAGGGGTCGGCGGACTTTGGGCCTAAGAGACAGAAAACTTTAGTTGGAATGTGCACTTTAATATAATTCACTGCCCCTTTCCCAGTGGAATGCAGCTCAAGTGGCAAAACTATTTTAGGGAGAAAAAATTAGGCCCAGTGTTACATTTTATCTTGGTGCTATGTTTCAGTAGCCAGCACTGCTGGTAAATCTGTTCCCTACTGTGCCCCATACCCCCTTGGCTGTTTAAATTTTATGTTCAAGCTAAAAATTAACTAGATTGAAAAGAGCTATTTCAAAACGGTCCATTTTAATCTTAAAGTCAAGTTGCTTAGAGATACATGGTCATGTCCTAAAGAAATCGCCAAAATGTATTATATAATCACTTACAAACAGTCTTCCTCCATTCTTTGACATCCGAAAGATGTTTTTGTAGCATTTTCCCTCTACATTTTATATCTGCGTTTTAGTTATCTCCTGGTAATTATATTGTCAATTGCATTTCTATTTGTATCAACAGTTTCCTTGGCATCCTACCCTCATGAAAATCTAGTTCTTTATATCAAATGTCACAAATGTGTAACATAAAAAAAAATGACACTCAAAATATTTCTACTGATATGTTCTACCGATGAGACACAAGTGGCTGGTTTTTCCTCTGCTGTTGGGCCTCAAATTTTGTAGCTACGTTGTATTTGTCTCCCGTGCTGTTACCTTTCTCCTTTGATAATTTTGGAAGACTCGGTCTCCAAGGAAAGGAATAGGAAACCAAAAAATAGACGGGGTTCCTAGTTTTGTCACTAAGATGAAAGCCACCAACACACATAAAGGCATTCAGACTTATTAAGCAGTTGACTGTCACATACTTCCAAGAACACGAAGCCAGGTGGGTTAGTGTGTAGGAATCGGTGTAGGCAGTCAGGGCAGGCAACTAATGTCAGTTACTAATGGAAAACAACCTTGAATAAAAAGTTTTAAGATATGTATTCAATGTTCGTGAGACGAAAGAACTTCTTTTTGACATAAAGGCTGCTACAGCACATTGGCTTCAGAACTTAATTCTTTTTCAAAAGATCGTCATTGTATTAAAGGGCAATATGTGTGCATATTCTAAGAGGGTAAAAAGATCCTACTCAGGAAAAAGCTGATTTCTTCCACTTTTTTCCCTTCACACTGTAGGTAGGTAAGACAAAGATTCCTGGTACAGTAGTCACACAAAAAGTTAAAAACCCATTGCTACCTTTCATCAAGTTAGTAATTCAGATTTAGAAGTTTCCTTTTTAAAATATTTGCTTAAAATGGCACTGAAAAGACATTTCCTGTACCTTTTGATATCTGACTCTTTACTGACAAGAGGCAGAAATTCCACCTCGAGGCTTTGGTGAGTGAGTAGGGAAAAAAGTCATAGTTAAAATGTCACAGCTGTTTTAATGACCAAATAATATTCACTTAATTAAATGTTTTGAAAGTATAAATTAAAAAGGTTTTACCCTTTACAAATATATTTTGTTGGTTTTCATTGCCATATTGTAACATTGCTGCTACTTTCAACGAGGATTTTAAAATGTCTATGTAGTGAGTGTAATATTTACATGATTAACACCACTGGCTCTTCAGGTAGGTATTTATACATGCACTTGGGGCTGTTTAGCCTTTGCTATAAAAATGATGTAGATAGGCCCATACCAAAGTATACAGTCTGTTTGAAAATTTTAAATGAATCAATAGCAGCTATATTATACCACATTTTTCATTCATAACTAAATGATAGTCATTTCTAACTTTTCAATAGTTGTAAATTTTCTTTCTGTACAGACATTTTGAAGTCAGAGATTTATTATTGACTTTTTTCTCGAACCCTAACCTAACTTACAACTTACAAAGTCAACTTCTCAGTGAACGTTTACCTGGCAGAAGGAGAAGGGAGAGGGGTTTCTAGGCCTAATTTGTGCATCAGGTTCCTGACTACTTGAAAATAAAGATGAAATATGTGTGTGAAATGTGCAAATGGGCTATAAAAACATTACACTTCAATGCCAGGAGTTTAGGGATTCTGATTTCATTTTCAATCTCCAGTCCTTTGTTAAGATGCATTTACCAAATGCCTGTTACGTTCAGGTGTTACATATTTTTAAGGGCAACATTATTGGGGGGCAGGGGCAGTGTGCATAAGACCACTACAGATTTCTCTGTGGACTTAAAAAATTCCAGTGCTAGGTTTTCAAGCTTTAATTCCAAGGATTGGTTTCCCTTATTCAATAATTGTGTATTTTCCTTCAAGATGGAAAGGGAATCTCTTTCCATTTTGTACTTCGAAGATGCTCATAATTTGTTTGATGTGTTTTTTGCAGTGTCCATTTATGGAATTTGGTTTTATGATAAGGAAGAATGCCAAAGAATTGCAGAGCTTATGAAAAAGTAAGTGCCGAAACACTACAAACCATTTTTTAGGATCTGGTGCTTTTGTTTGTATTTCTAAGTACGTGTTACTACACCATAGTCTTAACAGGATATATCTCTAACTGCAATCCTTTCCGAGTGGTTAGGAAAACATTTACTGTTACTTTATAAATGAAAAATAGGCATAAATACAACTTTTTACATTTTCACTAGTTAACATTTATCGTGTGGAATGGCTCACCTTATTTTTATCTGCATGTGTGAAATACCTGTGATATAAGTTGTTCCAGGTGGCAGTTTTCCTTAATATCGTCCTTATTTGTAATTGAGCAGTTTTTTTTCTTTGAAAGTTATCAGTATGTCTATTCGTAAAGAGACCATTGAGAGTCATTCTAAAAGGCTGCTCCAGAGTCTCTCAGACCTTTCATTTCCTTCCTGCCCTAAATGCTTTCCTTTAATTGCGCACCGTGGTTGTAGAGGCTCAGAGTTTCCTCACACCTCCAGCGCTGTGAGTACTTTGGGTAGTCTTTGTTTTCCATCTCTTTGGAATTACCTGAGCTAATATTGGTTTAGTGACCAGTAGACAGTTAGTGTCTGTCTGTCTGTCTGTCTGTCTCTCTCTCTCCCCGCCCTCAGCCCCAGTCTCTTTTTCTTCTAATCTCATGATACCTTGTGATTTGTCCTATTCTGCATTTTGGGAAACTTAAATTACTGCCTGACTTCCCACTCTCGGCTTCCCCGGTTGCATAGAAAGGAGGGCCCAGGTAAGCATGCCGCCTGCTCTGTGATTGGTCAACTCTTTGATCAGTTCTTGAGCCCTGGGCTGCGTGCTGTGAGGCAGTTATTTCCCTGCTGTTTATGGGGGTGGTTTTGCAGGGGTGTCCAACCTGCGCCCCGCAGGCCACCTGCAGCCCAGGATGGCTGTGAATCTGGCTCAACGCAAAATCGTAAACTTACTGAAAACATTATGAGATGTTTTTTTGTGATTACATGTCTCAAAGTACTTAATATGTGGCCTAAGACAACCCGTCCTCTTCCGGTGTGTCGCAGAGATGCCAAAAGGTTGGACGCCCCTGGAGCCTCAAAATGAAATGCTTCCCACTTGTGTCATATCTCAGGTGGTGACTGGACTCAGCTGAGCACACAGTATGGCTGCTGCCGGCACGATTTGACAAAGCAGCTCTGTATGCAAAAAAAATTTTCCAAATTTAAATCTTGGGCAATGAAGTTACTGAAAAGTGACCCCAAAAAATGAAACTCGGGGAGCACTTTTTATAATTGATTTCTGAAAATCTAGCTGTGATAGCTAATTTTAGGAAACTAGCTCAGGTTTCAGATGGTGATTAAGTGTGTTCAAACTGGTATTTACCACTCTAACAGCTAGTTCCTAGAACATTCATGTTATTGTAAACTGTGCAATGGATAATAATAGCAGGATTTCATGTAGATTAAAAATTACCCTGTAGCTCAGCCAAGAGGCCATGTTAAAATTGTTAGCATTCTGCAGTAATTACTTAGCAGCTGGGGCAGGAAATTGATTGTTGACTAGCAATAAGCAGCTGATTTGTATGGATTCCAACCCTTCCTTAGTTAGAATTAAATTTTTCAATAAATTCTCAGATCTCTTTGGCCATAAACTTCATCGCAATTATAAAAGAACTTGAGCTGAAAGTCAAAGCACACGAAAGGAAAAAGCATTTTTATCAATGCCACCTAGCAGCGCATAGGAGCAATCTGGTCTCCCTGCTGTAGTGTTTTCAGGAACACAGAAGCCGTGCTTCACTGTAGTTTTTTTAAATGCCCCCCTTCTAGAATGGAATCTCCACTGTGTTTCCAAACTGCCCAAGAAGCACAGGATTTGAATTGCTGGGATTAAACTTCTTTGGACTTCAAGGCACTTTGGAATGAAGGGGGAAAAATCTGATTTGCCATGCAGTTTACTCCGTCTTTGAGAATTCCGAAATTGGGTTTCCTCGGCAGTTAATGGACCTTGCAAATACTCTAAATGAGTTGGCAAACTTTTTCTTTAAAAGGCCAGATAGTCAGTTTTTTTTTTTTTTTTGGCAAGGCCATACTTGACTCTGTCACAACTGCTCAACTCTGCAGTTAGTGTGAGAAATCAGTTGTAACCACAGGGTCTGTGTTTGTCGAAGGGGCAGTGGTGGGCCGGATTTGGCCTGTAGGTTGGAGTTTGCCCACTGCTGCTCTAGACTCATATATCTGTCTAGTCATGTACTCAGGGCCTCAAATCTTAATCTTCTTCCTTCAATTCTTAAGCAGTCTTACTTCTAATAGGAGTATAACAGGATAAAAAACAACTGGGTGAGAAGTGAATGGTTTTTAAAAATCATTTGTGTTGAATTGGTTTTTCTCGCGTGGCTCTTCCCCTCTACTTTTCTAGCCTAACTCAGTATGAACAGTTGAGAGCCCATCAAGGAGCTGGAGCAGGAATCTCCCCAGTGATCCTCAGTTCAGGAGAGGGGAAGGAAGTAGATATCTTACGAATGCTCACCAAGGCCAAAGATGAATATACGAAGGTGAGTTTCTGTCTACCCTTGTGATACATACTTAATTCCCACAGAGGGAATATACTCATTAAGAAAGACTTATCTGCTCTTCCTTCCACCAAATAAAATTATATGAAAAATAAAATATTTGCTTTTAATAGGTTGAAAAAGACTGTTTGCTTTTAAATGGATTAAAAGGTAGCCTGAGAAATCAGTAACCTTCATACATACGAATAGTATCCAATCAAAAGATTTACTAGAAGACCCCCTTTAAAATAGGAACAAACTAATATAAATTCCTTGGAACAAAATTCAAGAAACAAACAAAACCTACATATAAAGAAAACTTAAACACCCCCGAAAGGCATAAAAATAGACTTAAACAAATGGAAATAAATATCCTGATCTTAGATAAGGAGATAAAACTTCAGGTTCTCACTTCCCCATAAATGAATCTATAAATTTAAGATGATTCTTAAACAAATACAGCCTGGTTTCTTTTATCCCTTTCTGGGGTCAGACAAGTTGACTATAAGGTTCACATGGAAAAATACACAAGGAAGAATGACTGGGGAAAACCCTGGCAAAGAAGGGCAGTACTGGGCGTGAGAGGAGGAGGAGCAAGCTCCACCTACTTGATATTAAGACAGTAAAACCTAAACATTTTAAACAGTGCAGTGTTGGTGTTGATGCATAAACGACCAGGTAGACTAATGGGACAGATGAGAAAGTCCAAAATGAGACCCCAGTGTATATGAAATTTAGGAGGTGATAAAGACCAAATCAGTTACTTGAATAGATTTTTAAATATATGGTGTTGGGGTAACTGGTAGCCATTTGGAAAAATACAAAATTTGGATCTCTGTCTCATGCTATGTGCAGGATATATTCCAAATATATTAGAAATTTAAATGTAAAAATAAAACTATTCAAGTACCAGAGGAAAACTTGTATGGATTTCTTTGTAGCCTGGGAAAGGGGAAATCTTCCTAACTGTGACTCAAAACCCAGAGGCCATTAATTTAACCACATGAAATAAAAAATAAATGTGTTGCATGGCTTTAATAAAACCACAAGCATAGTGTAATTTTTTCAGCTGTCATGGGATATAATAAATGATTACAGTTGACCCTCTAACAATGCAGGGGTTAGGGGCACTGACCCCCACACACAGTTGAAAATCCACATATAACTTTTGACTCCTCCCAAACTTTAACTAATAGCCTAATATTGACCAGAAGCCTTACCAATAACATACACAGTAGATTAACATATTCTGTATGTTATATGTATTATATACTGTATTCTTATAATAAAAAGATAGAGAAAAGATGTTATTAAGAAAAATAACAAGGAAGAAAAACTACACGCACTATATTTACTGAAAAAAATCGCATATAGTAGAACCACACAGTTCAAATCCATGTTGTTTGCGGGTCAACTTTGTGGTCAGAGCAAAACCTTCAGTGTAAAAGAAGAAAATAAATTAAGTTAAAACTGTATAATGTTAAATTTTAATTGGAAATGTCAGAATTAGTTGACATTTTATTTATTAAATATGTAGTTCTTAACTTTTTCCCTGAAAAGACCTAGAAATAAGTGACAACCCAGTAGCAACAAACACCTCTAGCCCCCAGATTATTGTTTCTAAATACTATTTTCTCATAAAAGGTGTTGGGGCTCTTTAAAGAAACTCCTGGCTCCAGGTCTGGGATCTGAAGGTCAAACAAATAGGGCCACGTGAAGGGGGCACAGCAGTCAGCTTGAATGGACCACTAGCCAGAGTTAAGGAGTTCTGTCAACAAGAATGACTGCAGCGTATTGAAGCCCACCGAGTATATAAAATCTATGAGTTCATGGTGATGAGAGAGAGCAAGCAAAACCAAAAATAAAAACAAAACAAAAATAATTATTGTCTACTCTTGCAGGTACTAGGATATCAGCTTTTTCCTCTGAAAATTGGTAGCTAATGAAAAATAATTAAGCATTTATTCTATCTGGCCAACATGGACCATATTTTAGGGTAACCAAGTAGTACTGGTTGATGAGGGAAAGTTCTCTATTAAAGAATTCCAAAAACTCCCCTTCTGAATGTAGACAGAATGATAGAATTTGAAAACACCCTAGTAAAATAATTGATCTAGGTAATGATCATCAGTAATGTTAATATTAAGAGAAGGATTGATGAAAACTTGACCATGGAAGGATTAGGCTGCCACCACCTGAACCCATTGATCAGCATCATTAAAAATTGAATAACCAGACAAAATATGCCCGCTAATGTGAAATATATTGCACTGCCTTGAAATACTTTTGCCAAAAGAGTTGATCCTGAATCTAAGTCTTGAGCTCTAACTTCCTAGTTTACAGAAAATAAAAGGGAGGAAGGATGAAGGGCAGTTAGAAAACAAGTGACACCACAAAGAAGCCCTCAGGGAAATGCTGAGTGGGGCGGGGCGTACTGAAGGGCAATTGGCCGGGTTTCTTTAACATGCCTTTGATTGGTTATTGCCTTAGCCCTGCTGTAGGCTGTGAGTTCCTTGACTACAGAGAACATCCCTTATTCTTCTTTACATCCACAGTCTTCTTCAAAGTTCCTGGCACATGAAGTGCTAAATAAATGGCTGCTGAAGGAATGAATGAATGAATGCATGAGAATATGAATGTGAATAAACCAATTTCATTATCCTATCATAGGGCTTGGACAGAGATGCTTTAATTCCAGTTCAGTCAGTAGCAACTATTTCTATTAGTTATTTCGTTTAATTCTGCCACAGTCTTTAAAAGGGCATCCTAATGACTTGGCAAGTAGTCAAATAATTAATTATACTTTATTAATTGTATTTTGTTAGGCACACTAAAGATTAATCTTCAAAAGTAACATTTTGCCCTCCAGGAACTTAGGTTCTATGTGGCCAATAAATAATAAATGCAAATATTGAACAAATGTTTTCTTTTTTCTCCGTCTGTCCTCTCAACACACACACACATACACACACACTATACTGTTTATATTTCGTAATGTTTTGACACCTTAAAAATCTTCTGGTTGGGGACAAACTGCCCCTCACTGGGCTTTCCAACTCTTCGGGCCAAGGACCCAGCCAGAAGCACGCCTTTGATATGCAAGCCCACCACCCAGAGCCACCCCTTCACGGCCTGGCCGGGCTACACCGCTCACCAGGCCGGGTTCCTCCGCCTTCCTCATCTCACGGCGGGGTCAGGTAGCTAGGAACCTCCCCTGTGCTGGATACCCTGCAGAAATGATTCTAACTAGCTGGTGCAGGTGCAGAAATTCCAGTAAAGGCTCTAGTCTTGGTTTTTCCTTCCTCCTGTTTTCTCCCTCCTGATCACTGTGAGGCTTCTCCACATGGCTCTGCATGGTGGGCTGCGCCGCCTGTTTCTAGGACCTGTGGGCACAATAAACTTTGTTTCCTGAGCACCTCCAGTGCCTCTTCTTGTAGCTACACCTGACTGTCTCATAAAATAACCCTGAACACACACACTCACACTCCTCATGGCTTTGCAGACTTCACTTTATACTATTCCTACCCTTAGAAAGATTTTCCTTTCATTTTATTTGCCTTTCAGACTCTACACATCTTTCAAGGCCCAGTTAAAATGCCACTTTTTATGTGGAGTTTTCCTAGATCACTTCATTCAGATTAATGATTCTTTCCACTGAACTCACCAGTCTATTAGTATTTAAAATTTATCTTGTTCTTCCTCATTTATTACAGTTAAGTCAGCTTCCGCTGCTACACTGTTAACTTACTGAGGTTGAGGCAATGTTCTGTTCATTACTATGCTCCCACAGATTGGTTCTTACAATGTTGGCAGGACGTGCAGATACTCAATAAAATACATGTTATAGACATACTGTTGATTGCTACAACTGTGAGGAAAAGAACAGGAGAACTTCTTTCTACCATTAACAGCCAGATGGTATAATGTAACTATATGATCAAGTTACTGTCGTGGTCTAAATCCTTCTCGTTTTCTCATTGCCTAGTATGTATGAACCTGTAGACTCTGAGTCTTCCATTACATGGCCCAGGTGATTCTTCTAACCCTATACCTTCTGCTCCCACTGCCCCCTACAGATATTTTAAACTCCTACCAAACAGAATCACAATCTTGCTGCCTAAAAGTGCCTTCATGCCTGTTCCTCTGCTATCACCTTTCCTTCTTTACCTATAAAATATCATTAGTTATTCAAGGTCCGTGTCACATGTTCTTTGTCCATCATGTTACTTCTGATCTACCCTCCCAGATGTTTATGATTCCCCATTAACATCCATTGCGTCTTTATATTTGCTGTATGTTTGTGTTTTCTCCCCTCACACACCAGTAGGCATTTCAGAAAATGTGGCGATCGTGAGCCAAATGGTTCTGAAATACAGTGGAAATGGAAAGAGGGCAAAAGAGAAAGGGAATAAAAGTTTTCCTCAGAGTTCTTGTTATTAAGAAGTGAATTTTCCATTATTGGAAATATTCAAGAAGAGACTGGATGAGATTGCCTATTGGGCATAGTATTTAAAAAATTTTACTTCTCTGTGTAAGTGTTAAAGTAAAAGACTTCTGAGATCCTTTCCAACTCTACAATTCTTAAGTTAAAATTCTTAAAATTCTTAAAATCCAAACAGGTTAAAGGAGGAAACATTTTCTGCTAGAGGTATGTGATACTGGCAAAGTGAAGCCCAGTAATACCAGACTTTTTACATGAAGTTAATAAAATTATTTGAAAGATTTATTGGGGCTAGTATTTTATGCTTTCTCCCCTGAGAAGCAACTGTCTGCGAATCTGCTATAAAGTAGCGATGATGTTAATTTGAGTGTCATCTACTTTACCTCCTTCCTTCTAGTCGAGATGCAGAGGAACCATAAAATCACCAAAGCTCAGTAAAAAAATGAGCTGGCCAGAAGCGGCCTACAGGATACACAGTTAGGTTCTCAGTACTCACAAGGAGATTCTTTTGTGTCTTGTGGTTTTAGGCAAGAATTAATAGTTCTCTTCTGCGAATAGCTGTGATCTGTTGTAATTATGAAATTAAAGAAATTATTAACTGTCTTTTGATGTTCATTGAGAAAATTCAAAAAACTACAAAAAAGAAAATAAAGACCACCTGTAATCCTATAACCCAAAGATACCTGCTTTTAATACTTCGAATGTATTTTCTTTCATTCTTCTCTTGGTGTAGGTAATGTTTATGTGTTTGTATGTGATGAAACATAATTATGTGACGTAGTTTTTGAGGCTTTAAAGAATTGCCTCAGGTTTTCTATGAAGAATCCATTATAACTTTTTCTAAAACTGTGCTTTTATCCAAGTATTTTAAAGTTATTTGGGTCAAGAGAAACATAGAAAATTAAACAACTGGAAAATGAGCTACAAACTATTGAGGCGGATGATGTTTAATTCTGAGCAATTTGATAGAGAGTGACTTTTATATACAAGCAAGGCTTCACAGATAGGTAGACAATTGCAATGACAGAGAAAACAGCTCCTGGCAGTTTTACCTGGAAAAGTCTGTCTGGGGCTATATAATCAAGAGACAGCAACTTCTTGGTCCACATGGGCACGTGCAGCGAAGGCGGGAAAAATCTGTTTTTTTCTGGCTTAAAATTCAAGGTCCCTGAACGTAGAGAGAATGAAGCACAGAAGTGTCATTCAATGTAAATAAGCTTTCTTTGAAAAGGAAGTCAGCAGTTAAAGTATTTTCCTGCTAAAATTTGTAAGTAACTCTATCTTAGGCTGTACTCTTGTCTCGTGTTACTTAGCCATGTCTTGGGGAGCCGGGCCAGTTGGTCCATGTAGCCATACCACTAACCACCATCATTCACCTAAGAAGAATTAGAAATAACATTTTAGGATTCCTAAAGTGATTTTACATCCCATTTAATACGAGTGCCAAATCCAAATTATTTACAGAATTCTTGGAAGAAAATAATTAGTCCTTTGTATAGTTAACTTTACAACCCTAAGTGTACATGGTGGTAATTGACCCTGTATCTCTATTTCCTTGAATTAGAATATACAACCCAATAACTGTAGAACACATTGGGACCATTGCGTTTCTGAGGGACAAGATTGTGTTTATAGCACTTCCCAGTGTGAAATATTTTCTGACCTGAGGCTTTGACTGTACAGTTGAAATTAACAATGTTATAGTGAATCCATAGTACAGAAGGTAGAGTTTTTATACTCTGTTGTATTTGATGTTGTAACAAGCTAGATGGCAACCTCACTGCTGTGCCCTTTCTGTTGTGAATCCTGCTGTGTAAGCAATTGCACGGTTGGTTAGATTAATGCATGTAATGATTCAGTGTTTGAAATGATGAGGCATGTCTCTTGTCTCTTTCTCTGTGAAATTCTAATTTGTAGTGAGTGGCTCAGAACACTCAGATTTGAATTATTCTGTTTATCCAAAAAGTCACTTATTAAATAAAGATGATGTTAGTAATTTTAAAATCAGTGGTTTGAGTCAGCTTTACTTTTTGGTTCGTAGACCAAAAAGGGTTAGTTATTTTGATGATGCAGCTCTCCAATTTTAAATCAACTGATAATGGGTGAATAAAACCCTACTGCAGTCCAGACATGATAGTTAAGGAATAGCTTTTATCATTGTTTATCACTGAAAAGCACTAGACTATATTTTTTCAACTATTACTTCCTAAGCATATCGATGGCCTTTCAAGTATCCAATTACCGAAGACCCTCGAGGTCTTGCAGGCTGATGCTGTAGGTAATATTTTAGAGCACGAATTGCCCAACTAAGAAAAATTAAATTTAAATTTTATTGATACTCAAATATAGTTCAATCAGAAAAAAATTAAGAGATTTTCCTTGGTACATGAAGCTCTATCCAAAAATAGCTACAAGTTAGGTAAAATAAGGGGAAGAAGGAAGGTATGTTCTTTTTAAAAGAATAAAGCTTCTTTTACACCAAAAATGAGGCTCTTTTTTCCATTTCAGTGTAAAACCTGTTCTGAACCAAAACAGATGACCAGTTCATCTGCCATTTACAACAACCCTAATCTCATCAAACCAATCCCAGTGAAGCCCGGTGAGAGCCAGCAGCAGCGCGTAGCCCAGCCCGGCCAGGTACTCAGGTCTCTGCTTTTCCTTCGCGGTGTCTCTATGGGGTTCTGACAAATTTTACCCACAGTGTAGTCAAGGTAGGACCTGGTGGTATTCCAGGATGATTTAAGGTAAATCCACAAAAGAGAGATTTCAAGTTAGAGACTTTATTATTATTAATAATTTACTCTTCCTCAAGAGGGGTTAAAATCTTTACTTTTGGCATTTGCCATACACTGTGCTAATCTCTTGTGGACTTGGACTCCTTAGAGAGTTAGTTTGTTGTATATTTTTTTTAAAACAAAAATCTAATAACATCGTCAGAATTAATAGGGATATTATCCATGAGGCCCATAATCTGCCGAAGCTGATGGGTTTCCGAAGGCCGCTGTGCCAACGACAGCCAGGGCAACCAAATTCGGTTTAACATTTCTGAGCACCTCCTTTGTACTCGGTACGGTGTTAGGCCACTGCGTATACAGAATGGGGTTCCTAGCCTAAGGAGTGGCGTCCCAGTCTCTTTTTAGACCCGATGATTTGTCATTGTATTTGCACTTAATTATAAATATGATGACAGTTTTTGTATGAATATCCATAGATATGAAATATATTTCAGAATAGTAAAGCATTAACAAAATTGCTCATCTGAGAGTCCCATTATTGATTGTAAATATAATGTGGCTATTTCCATTTCTTATGGTTATTCCTCATTAAAGTTTTTTTTTTAAGGAATTGGTTTAAGTCAGTTTTGAAGATTAACATGGAGCCAAAGGACATTAAGACTGGCTAATGAGAGCCTTGTACTGAATTTTTAAAAAATAAGTCTTTCCTATCTTTTGCTTTCTTTTACTGTTTGCTTTCCAGGGGAATTTGTTTTAATAGAGAAATGAGAATATGTTGTTTTGAGAATGAAGCTCCTGTTTTCTTAGCCCAGTAATAAGGAAAGTAACAGAAAGGGGCAGAGATGATACAGAGCAGGAAGGAAGCGGCTTTGTGACTGGCCAAGCCAGGGTAGGTTTTATGACTCGATGATTTTTTAAAGCTACTAGTTTATAATTGTCAACTGGTGGTCATTGGTGTTGGCGCCAATCCAATGCCAACAGGAATCCCCAATTCGGGGTGCAGTGAAGAAAGACACTTTATTCAGCGCAAAACAGCTCGGTAGTGATAGCGCGCGGCCGTGAAACAGCCTGCCAAGAGGCAGCCCCCTGCGGGCAGCCCCGGGCCGGGCCTCTGCAGCCGCACTGCTGCGCTCCGCTCTGCTCCTCACTGGCCTGCCCCGCACACTTCTGCTTTGTGCTGTGCTGGTCTGCTCCGCTCCGCTCCGGCCCGCTCCATTCTGTGCAGGTCTGCCTTGTGCTGCACTGGTCTGTTCCACTCTGCTCCCGTGAGACATCTTCAGGACTTAGGCTCAGCCAGGGATACGCAGTCTTCAGTCTTTGGTGGAAAGAGAAAGTGCGCTTCCAGAGCCAGAAGGGAGCTGGCTTGTGTAGACAGAAGTCCCCCGTCTTGGTCTCTGAGTCCCTTGGTCTCTGCGTGGTCTGTCCCCATGCAAATGAGGACTCCAGATCTTTGCAGTTTGATTGGTCCAAAAGCACTGTCCTGTTGATCAGAATAGACCACTCTGGCTGGTCAGAGCTGTGCAGCTCTGACTGGATGCAGAAAGCCTGCGTCCTTTCGGTTGAAATAGGATTCTAGGAACTCCTGGCTGCTAGGCTCCTTCAAAAAAAAACAGCTCAGCCCAGTTAGCCACCCAGAGCCCTTCTTAGTAGGCAGTGTCTTAGAGTTCACATAGTTGAAAGGATCAAGTTAGATTAAATGACTTATGTTTCTCATTCTAAATTTCTAGGACGCTGTGAAAAGCCACCAGGAATTCTGAAATCCTCATATTCCTGTGTATTCTCAGTATATTCTTACACTTTGCAGAGTTAGATGGATTTCCTGTTGAAGAGATTATTTACCTTCTAGAGTATGTAATTTTATACCATAGGGGTTCCCTGTGAACCCCAGGTCCATCAGGGATCATATTCCTATTTCATCAATCAACAGATACTAAAATATAATAGCTATTTTGGGAGTGGTAGGGGAGAATGCTGTGAAAATTATTGGCAATAAAAAGTTCTCAGTTTTGTGAAGTTTATTATAATTAAGTTTTTTCATTCTCTCTAATTGATCCTTTATAAATAGAAGAAATATCACTTAGGTAAGTTATGTTTCATAGCCCCCATATAACCCCATATAACTGTATGTAGACCCATTTTTGAGACATTTTTATTTTTCCAGACCTTAGACCCTGAACCCCAACACTTGTCCTTGACAGCGCTCTTTGGGAAGCAGGACAAAGCTACGTGTCAGGAAACTGTGGGGCCTCCACAGCCCCTCCAGCAGCAGCAGCAAGAGAAGCTCCCGATGAGGCAGGGGGTTGTTCGTTCCCTGTCCTATGAGGAGCCCAAAAGACACTCACCCCCTATCGAGAAGCAGCTATGTCCAGCCATTCAGAAACTCCTGGTCAGGAGTACAGACCTCCACCCGTTGTCAGAGCTGCCTGAAAACTGGCCCTGCAAAAATGGCAGTACCCATTCTGCTGGGGAAGATGTCACTGGACCTGTCCACCCAGGCTCTCCCCAGAGCACTGGGACTTCTCGTCGTGTACACAGTACTCCCAGAACTCAGAACCTGTTACAGAAGCTGCAGAGTGCCCCAGAGGCAATGAACAAGTATGACCCCAGTACGCCAGCACTCACCAGCTCAGCTGCCCCAAGCTTCAGCATAGCCCTCCCTGCTGCCACCTCTGCAGCTCCAGTCAAGGGTGTGGCTCAGCCACCACTGTTATATTTCAATGGCACCCTTCCACCTCAGGCACTAGGACATCAGGCTCATGAAAAAGAACAGTCCACGCTCCCAAGACAGATGCTCCCTTTCCCTGGCAATCAGACTAGCGGCTCTGGAGTGCTCTCCCCTCGAGAGCTGCTGCAGAAGCTTCGGACCGTACAGCAGGAGCAGCAGCTGCACGCATCCAGCCGACCAGCCTTGGCAGCTAAGTTTCCTGTGCTAACGCAGAGCCCGAGAACAGGGAAGCCCTTGGAATCCTGGATTGACAGGACATCCTGCACAGACAAGCAGACTCCTCTTTTCCAGGTAAATGTCCCCTAGGGGTCGGGGGGAGGGTGGATTACTGTAATACAGTGAAATTCAGAATCAGTTTCTATTTTCTAGGAACATTTCTTTTCAGAAGTGTGTCAAGGCCTCCTATGTACATCTTATTATCACCTTAACTTCTTTCCTGGAAAAAAGAGAATCTTTTCTTTGCTTAGCAGCCTTCGCAAGACATGAGGTCTGAAGACATGGACGTGGGAAAGAACAGACATGGGGGGGTGGGCGGTGAACCCTAATCTTTGTGCAAACTTACAGTCCGCATTGAAATCATTCTGAGATATCAAACATCTGACTTCTTCTTATTATATTTGTCTACAATAAATTATTTTTCGCTCATTTATTCAGTAAGTATTTCCAAGCACTTACTCCCTGCCAGGCACGTGCCACGTGTGGGCACAGAGTGACAAGGAGCACAGGCACCCTGCCTCTGCAGAGCCCACAGGCCCTGAGGTGCTTGAGGTCAACAGAAAAAACATACCATTAACTCTGTAACGGCGCCCTCCGTTTTAGTTTATATTACCTCTATCGCTTAATGAAGGTGGGGAAAGGCATAAGTATGCCATCTACCCCCTCCCCACATGTCCATGCACACAAATTTCCAGAGAGGGAAAAATATCGTGATTTTTAGAAATCATCTGTCCTTCAAGGAAGATGGTTCTTTATGTTCATCAATAACTTAAAACAGTGAGAAAACCACAAGCTATTCCATTGCCTGTGGGTAACATCTGGAGACTGGACTTTTCTTCTCATGTGGATTGGTACAAATTCATTGAAAATGCAATAGGTTTGAAAATTAGGAAGTTCTCCCTAGTACATGCATCATTGTCGGTGGTTTGTCATATTTTGGCAAATAGCTTTTAATGGTTCCTCAGAAATCTTCCACTCGCTTTGAGAAACCAGATCGTAAGCATGTGGCTGAAGTCCTCGTGTCTGCGAGGCACTGAGTCAGAGCGCTCTTGTTTGTTTTTTATTAAACTCTCAAATCCAAGTATGTATTGCCATGGAAACAGTATTTGTCACTCATCCTCATCCCCATTTCAGTGTAATATTATCCCCTTTTTTATATGACTTTTTCTCTTTGATGACTTAGATTCAACACTAGGAAAATTGGGGTTGACAGTTGGACATAAACGTCTGCATTCACAATTTCCCTTTCTTTCCAGTGCTCACAGGTGGGGCACCGGGTGAGAAAGAATTCCCATCAGCACACACGGTACTGGCCGTCCCCCTTTGGGAGCATCCATCTCAGCCCCTCTTCTCGTAACAGCAGATAGTGACAGTTAAACAATTTGCCTTCCTCTAGGCTAGTTTCTGCCCAAAAAGATACCAAGGGAATGATTAGAAAATTACAGCAGCTTCTAGATTGCCGGCCTTTATACCCACAACTCAAGTTCTCGTGGAGCATTAAGAAGCTGATAAGGAACATTCTTTTTTCTCATCTGAGTTAGAAACAAATGAGAGGGAGCTGCAGCAGTCAATTAGACAGGAATCAAAGTGTCACTTGCATAACTGGAAAAGCTATTGGAAGCTTGGTGTTAGGTTTGTTAGCCAAGTGAGGTAGGCAGACTGGCCCAGACAAGGCCCTGGCAATGCTTTGCCTCACCAGCCCCCAGGGACCGGCCCTGCCATTAGAGCATGGAAAGGCAGGGACTGTATGCTCTCTGCATGCAGGCAGATCCCATCAGGAAGGACCCAGAAGAGGTGGCCCCGGGAATCATGCCTCCCTCCTGGTGAGCAGTGAGTGAGGTGGAAAGGTGTGTGGCTCCAATAACTCACGTAGGTTGTTGGGACTTCAGGTCCAAGTGGTAGATGACTAGCCCTGAGGCAAAGGCCAGCAGAGTCTTAAATGCTTGCTGCCAAGTGATGATGGTGACGCAGAAAAATGAAGTGTTGCTCAGAGGCCAAGCTCTACATGCAGTGGGAGGAGTGGTCACCACAGCAGACGGTGCCGGAACTGCTTAGTAACGACAAGGGAAACATGGAGCATTGAACAGGAATCAGTTCTCCTATGAGCTTTTCCCATCTAATGAAGTTGTGAACAATTAAGATTTAAACTCACCTACATCCACTCTTGTAAGCGAGCAGCCTATTTGTCACTGTATCTGTCGTTTCAATGAGTTGCTACTTACTCCTGCCCTCTGTGTATGTATTTGTTATGAGCAGGTCATCTCACCTCAGCGCATCCCTGCTACGGTCGCTCCTTCTCTGCTCATGTCCCCCATGGTGTTCACGCAACGCGCCTGCAGCCCACCAAAGGAGAGGGACAGTGGGCTTTTGCCCCTTGGAAGCCAGGAATCAGCCGTCACCTCCACCAGCCTCCTCCTGCCTCTGCAGAGCCGGGAGCCCCCCGTACTCAGCAGCAGCCCACTTACCAAGCTGCAACTTCAGGAAGCCCTGCTGTTCCTCATTCAGGTAGGGCGGCCCATCATTTATCTCCCTTCCGCTTTTACCAATTCTGCTCACCTGCCGGTGGCCACTCTGCAATAAGGACTCAGTTAGTGAGTGCCTGCTGAAGTACTGCCCAGGAATAAGAAGACAATGTCACAACTCACCCTGAACCACAGTAGCTCTGTACTTAGCTGGATGGCATTCAGAATACTAACTGAGGCTTTAGGTGTCTGAACACCTTAAGGGTTTTGTAATTTGGAGGACTAAGTCCTTCAGTCTGTCACCTGTCAGCAAAGAAAAGAGCAGACACTGTGTGATTAAGGACTGTAGATGCTGTGGAATAGCCAAACCGAGAGCCCACCACTGGGAGCAGAGGTCATGTCGCCTTGAGCGAGTGGCGGTGCTTAGTTCAAGCAGACTGTCAAACAAGGAACAAGCAGGTAGGAAGCAAGGAATGGCTGGGACTACTAAGGGCATATTTTACAGGTAATTTTGGAACCTGCTAATTAGGACAGGATAGAATGACGGGGCTTCTTTGGCAGGCGTGTGTCTTATTTGTCTCTGTGAAATAATAACAACAGTAACAGCTAACACATATACAGAGCTTTGTGTCAGGCACCGTTGTAATGCTCTCCATACATTCGTTCGTTGAATCCTTATACAAGAGCACTGTTATTTTTTCTATTTTAGAGACAACGAAACTGAGGCTAAGTGACCTGAGGTCACACAGTAGTTAGCAGAGCTGGCTTCTAACCCCAGCCTGGCTCCAGAGCGCTCCCTCCCAGTACCTGCAGGGGGCGCCGCAGTGGTAGCAAGACTCCTGTCGGCCTCACAAAGCACATCCTCAAGTAAAGACAGGCCTTGAAAAGTGGAATGCTTTTCTCCAGACTCAGACACCTCAATGAACATCTTTAGGTGTCTTTTCAATAGACAGTCTTTAAGAAAATTGTGATATTTGGCTTAAACTTCAGATGGCTTTTAGAGAGCAGGCTAGTGCTTTGCAGGTATCTCATCTTAAAAAGAAAATGGTCTCTATGAGTAAAAACGTTGTTTTAAAGGCAACATATTTTAGAGAGAATGGAAGGAATAGGGCTAGGAATCAGCTGTAACCCCGAAAGCGGCAGAGTATCTGCTAGCGAGGAGCAGCAAATGAGCGTGCCCTGCTAGCTCACAGAGGTCAGGCACCAGCAGTTTCCACCCTTTTAAGCCATTAGCGGTGAGTTCATGAGGACTTAGATAGGACGCCAGTGAGCAACAACAACAAAAACAAAAATTTGAATTTTAAAGTTCCAGATTCTTATGGCTCATTTCATTTAAATCACATTGTTCCAAAGATCTCTGTGCAGGAACCAAGACTCTGACTGTCTAGAGCAGCCTCTATACAGTGATAGTAAGAAGTGATTTTCCCTCCACCCTGCGTACATTTTACTTTTCGCCATGTTTTAGATGCATTTTCCTGATGAACTGTTAGAAGTCACTAAGCAGTCCATTTTTAGTGTTTGCCTGTTGGTTGGACACAGTAGGGACTTTGTAACCATTTGGTAGGAAAAACAGGGATAAGTAGCTCCCCTTCATTGCATGAGAATAATGCTAACTCTGTGTGCGGGGTGCCAAGAGGGAATGAAGGGGGATGTGGAATGTGGGTGAACTGCTAAAGCTTTAAAGGATTTGGGTGGGATGCAGAAGTCTCCAGAATTAAAAACAAAACCACTGATTAGACCCGTGATTCTCCCTCAGCCCTTAGCCAGGCAGAAGAGCCCAGAGACTGCCAGTCTAACTGCTGTCCACTTGTCAAGACCAGAAACTTTCCATAACTAATGGGAAAATCATACTGGCTTTGATGAGATACCAGTGAAGCATACTGCAAGCAAAATCTTAACTAATGACAAAAATAAAGTATATGCATTGGAGGACCTTTAGGAACCACTAACAATCTCCTAACCAAACTTTGAGAACCACTGATCTGGATCAAGTCCTCTGTATCCAGCCCTCTGTGTTTTCACCTGCAGACCCAGGCTTTCCAGGAGTGAGCCTCGTTCTATACACCACATGGCTGGCTTGCCCGTCTATGCTGTATGTAACATACTGACCGTTGACAACCAGCAGCAGACTGTCTGGCCTGGCCTTCAACCCCACTTGACACTCACATGTGCAATTTAAAACTACCAGCTGTTAGACAAACAGGCAGAGATTAGCATCTCAGGGTCAAAGTGCCAGTTCAGCTCCAAGACAAAGGAAGCCTTTGTTTCTGCCCAGCAAATCACATTCCCTTGGGTCTTTTGATTTTGTTTTCCAGAATGACGACAACTTCTTAAATATAATCTACGAAGCTTATCTCTCCAACATGACACAAGCGGCCATGAAAAAGACTATGTGAAAGCAAAACATTTTAAAACTGATTTTCAAGGTCCTCCAGCTCAAGGTTCTTTCCTGTTAAGCATCGTTACCCTAAATGTTTCTGCCTTTTTAAAAACAGCGTGTATAATATGAAGTAAAGTGTTTCAGACATTTTTTCAGTCAAGCTTTAAAAAAAACAGTCCTTCAGCATATCTGGTACGAAGAATTGAGTGGGTAGAAAAGGTCCTTTGCTCATACCGCAAAGTAAATGCCAAGCTTAATTATTCTTTTTCTTACACGTATGGGACCATTTCAAGAAGAATTAGCCTCTCCATAGGGAAGGCTGTCCTGGAAACTGGGTTTCTTTCTTAATAGCTCTGGTTAGTCGGTGAACACAGAGCATGTGTCCTATTCCTGTTGCTGAGTTCCGCGTGCCTCATTGCACGCCCACCACAAGGTGGCAGTGTCACCCTGCAGACTCACCTGCACTGCCCTTAACCACCCTTTCCCTGACCCACCCCTCCACCCCCCCCACCCCACCCCCGCCCCAACCCTTGGACGAAATGCTGGTTTGCCTGTACCGGACGAAATAAACCTTTCGTTTGTAAAAATCCAATTGGCATATTTTCCCCAGGCCTTTGAAGAAAAATTATTTATAAATGTATTTATAGCTAGTTTCTAGAGGATAGTTGTTCTAGGAGTCCACAAATGACCTCGATTTCCAGTAACACCTCGTTTATCCCAACTGTTTCGTTTGGACCCAACCAGCAGAATATGCCTGCCTATACTTCCAGATGAACATTTTATTGTTTTTAGCAAAACGTGCTGAGATGAAAGTCACGGGGAATTTTAAAGTCTTTTCTTAGCCTCTGAGGATAGGTAGTGGATGGTTCAGGGGCATAATGATAAGGCTTCTTCAAGCTGTGTAGCAGATTGGTCTTTATGCTCAGAGATGAGGAGCTCAGTCTTGGGAGGGGTCAGAAGAGAGCCCTTGCCAGGTTGTCAAGGCCAAAAGGAGTGGGCCTGGGAATTACTTCCTGCAGAGTATTAGCAATAAATAAAGCTTTGCGTTTCTATAGCCCTTTTTATTCTGGATCACAGAAAGATCTTTAGATGACTGCACAGAAGAAGTTCTATTCTCACTTTATAGGTCATAAAAGGAGGCGCGGGAAAAGTAGGTCTCTTCACAGCTTCTGATGCTGAGACCGAGCTTTTGGCTTTAGGCCTTTGTTCGGGCAGGCCATCAAGCGAAGGGTGGGTCCGAAGACCACCCCCCCGCAGGAGAGCGCTGCTTCTTCTGAGGGGAAGGGGCAGGCAGAAAGGCAGTGACTCCTGCCGGACCCTTGTTATGTGCCACACTCAAGGTGGAGGAGCCTACTGTCGTCCTCCTGCATTTGGGAAGAGACCGTTTCTTTTACTTCTTTGATATCCCCTTCAACACCTAGCACAGTGAAAAACCCATGTGACGTTCTACCAAAATACTTGGGATCGATAAGTGCTCATATAATATCTTAATATTCTTATAAGGAGACCGGGGCAAGGAGAGAGACACTCATGGGACCCATCACCCCAAATCAATGGCCGTGCTCGTTTTGGCAATACAGAGACTTAAAACTGGAACAAAATCAATGATATGTGTAACTGCTGGCCAACCTTTTTTTTTTTTTTTTTTTAAATTCTCTTTGGTTATTACATGTTTAGAGTTGCTCCTCTCACTAAGGAGAAATTAATTCCATCCTAAATATTTCTAATATATTTGGGGTAGCAAATAGCTAATTTCATGAAATTTTTTTTACTTTAGCATTAAATAAATAAAATAGAAAGAAGTATCAGCTGCAGCAGCCAATATGAAAAGATGCACGTGATGTGATAAAGGGATGAACCCCAGCCCAGCACGGTCAGACCTGCACTGTAGGCTTCACCCGGGCCTCTGTAGGTCAACACCACAGCAGTTGTTTTGAAAATAATAAAGTCTCCATTCTTTACTGGAATGATATGCTTTCAAAGTGACAGGCCCAATTCGTTTGGACCAAAGACTAAGTCTCCATCCTCAGGGACACTTGGTTCTGCGTACTTGTTCCTTCTATTCGGTGAAGCAGAGAAGAACTGTGAGAAATGGACGAAAGGGCTTATCTAAGGGGCCCAAAGTTAGATTTCATATAGAAAAAAAACTTTTCTTTTTCCCACGGCCACTGCAAATTCTGAGACCATCATGGACCCCACTCCTAGCCATCACTGACTCTCAGGCAGCAGTTCTAAGCTAACTGAACTTCAGACGGAGCCTGGAGAGTCTGTTCCTAAAGGCGGCATTGTCCAATGCAGTGGGTATCACTCTTGTCCAAGTTGCAGAAGCCAGTTCCGCCTGATGCAGGGTCGGAACACAGAGGCTTTGTCAGACACACTTGCCTTCAGTACCTGGGCAAGTGAATTTTCTTAACACACTGTTTCCATTTGTAAAAGGAAAGTCATACCCACCCAACAAGGTTCTTATGGGGATTATCTAGGAGCAGCACATGTAATAGGCCTCCCCCTGACGTGCACTCACAAGTACGAGTTCCCTTCTGCCCCTCTGCCTTGTCTGCTGTGCCAAGTCCTCAACTCCCCAGTGAGGCCCACCGCTGCTGGGCTGCACTCCAGCTGCCCGCCACCACGACCCAGGTGTTCTGCCTGACATTGACACATGTGTCTATGGGCATGTTGCTCTACCCCCTTCTCCCTTCACTTCTTTATTAATAAAATGACACTTATCCCTTCCTGCCAAAGCAAGTGCTGCGAGCTCTTTAAGACAAAGATGCCAGTTTAACCCAAGATAGTATTATTGTTACTGCCCTACATTTATGGGTAAAGTACCATTTTAATCTCAGAGCCAGAGAAGGTGGTGCTATCTGATAGAATTCAGAGTCCCTGAACAGTCTTCTGAAAAGACACACATTGCTCAATCTCCCCCCTTGAAATGCCAGGCATGGTGGTAATCAGAATGAGAAAGACCTTTGTTAGCATCTTCAAGAATTCCTGGTATGCGGACACAGCTAGGCTGATACCCAGGAATGGCTTCTTCCAGCTCTTTCAAAAGGTAAACCAGGGCAAAAAATCCCTGGGCTGAGGCTCTTCCATGAAGGCACCTGTCGTTTGCATCTGGTACATTTATTCTTCCCTCAAACACTGTTAGACCAACACTTTTCTAATGTCCTTGTATGGACAGGACTCTCCTTTCTTCCTCTTGAATGAAGAAGGTGCAAATCAGAGAAGAAAATGCCTTCCCTCCTAAAGAAATGTCAACTATTGAATAACATTAGCCCTCATTAGTTCTCTTGGGCGCCAAAGAGAAAACCAACAGTCAACACACGTTAAGGCTGTCCCTGGGCGTATAATTCTACGGGTGGGAGGTGTCAATCAAAGACTAGGCCTCTGAACACCAGGCTTCACTTGGGGTCAACTGTATGTCAGTGCAGACACAGGGAAGAAGAAGAGCTCAGAATTGAGCTGTAGGGATAGCTCTTCGTTGGGCAGGACTGGGGTGGGGTGGAGGCGTAGGGTGTAGTGTTAACAGTGATTTCTCCAGACTCTGGACAAATCAGCTGCTCACATCTCTTGGCAATTTGGAAACCTTTTTTTTTTCATAGTTCCTGCTCTATATAGAAATGTATCACCCTGGCTGGTGTGGCTCAGTGGATTGAGCGTCGGCCTACAAACCAAAGGGTCGCCAGTTCGATTCCCGTCAGGGCACATCACTGGGTTGCGGGCCAGGTCCCCAGGCCGTGGCACCACTTCATCGCGCAGAGTTGCCTTGCTGCGCAGATTGGTGGTCTCACCAACATTTTGCCAAATACTTGATTTTTAGGCTTCAAATGCCGTCCCTCTTACAAATAGGGGAGTGAGGGGGCGCTTCTAAACACTTGGTGTATTTCACTCA